>BMAV01004685.1:627534-643622 GCA_019973955.1 Trichonephila inaurata madagascariensis | reverse complement strand
AGCAAATTTAATTCATTACTTGAAAAGAGAGAGAAGATATCCTCTACTATTTTAACATTTGTTATAACAGATTTTATCTAATACCATTCAAACATATTAGTTATAAATTTCAGTTTACTTACAAAGAAAAAAAAAAGAAAATAGGATTTTTAGTTTTTTATTTATAATTTTATATCTTTACACTGCTAGCCATTAAAATTGTAACATCATGAAAGAGAGATGATACAAACGTGAAATTCGCATGAAAGGAAGATGCTAGAATATGCAAATAATTAGCGAGGGAGTAAAGGCATATAAGGTGAATGCTTACCTTCGGACCCAATTTTTTTTTATAAAATCAACTTTTTGAAGCAAATTGAATGTTTTTAAAAAAGAAAAATAGAAAAAAAAATATGAAAATACATAAAAATTTTAAAATAAATATTGTACTTTTAGAAAAATTGGTTGTTTACAAAGGAATGTTACCAAATTTTTATTAAAACGGGTAACACTGTATAAAAAATTCTAATGCAATTATCTTAATTTCCTGTATACACAACATACATACTCAAAATGAACCAAAATCTAAGAGAAATATTAAAATAGAAAACAATCACCGGCAATTATACATTATAATATGAAGATTTTGATATTTTTTAAGCTTTTTCTTTATAAAAACTACCCTAAATAAATAAAAAAAAAAATATTTAACTTACAACAAAACTTATGGTTCACTTTATGAGGAATAGTATAAAAAACATTCCCACAAAATTTCAAAAAATTATCTCGTTGGGTTCTTAAAATAGCATGTATCGGTAAAGAGTTTCCTTCAAACACATAAATTTGAGAAAAACTCATTTAAAGTTTTATGTTTCTGTAAAAAGGTATGCATCCTTTACCAAATTGTCTAAAATTCACAAGGATGATATGTCAGGTCTTCTTTTTCTTCCTGGTGAAAGCTTTTTTTTTTCGGTGAGCTCGTGTTTTTTCCCTTTTTAATTTTGTAAAGGGTAATGAATGTCTTTCTGCGTCGTTAATCCGTCGATAATCATACAATTTTAATACACGTATCATACACCTACCAGAATTTAACCCCAGCTTATTTATCACTTTTAATAAGACACTAGCACCTTCATTAAATTGTAGAACTGCTAATATATGCTCCTAATTACAATGTCTGGAGTTCAACAAAGTTTTGTTTAGGAACTATGTTCCGCAGAACACCATTGAAACTCTCATTGGCATTTTGTGCCATTCCATGTAAACGCTTTTCTAAAAGTTTTTGATCACATAGTTTTAAATAGTGTGGTTAAATAATATTTATAATATTTTGTGGGAGTCCAGTGGCTTTTTGCTGGTGAATGTGTTTTACAAAGTGCCTTTGCTTTTTGAAATTTGCACCAACTATTTGTTCCTGTTGGGCATTGACCATGCATAGGCTTTTCAGTACTGGAACACCAGTGATAAAATGATGCAATGACTCCGATTCGTATGTTTGCTAAATTCTTTGTACTACTGCGAATTGCTATTCTGTAATAATTTTGCTATTTGTCGATAAAATTGTCCGTCAATTTTCCCTTTCCTCCCAATCCTTTCACTGACTTTTTTAACTTTCTGAGATGTGACCCAAACCCTTTTCTACACAAGACCAATACATTATAGTTTATTGGCTGTATTAGGAGCATACATATTTTTTACGGGTTCATATATTTTGGAATCCCCATCACCATAGTAATCAATGTACTGCAATTTCCGAAGATTCTCTGATCGCTCAAATATGCGATATGCTCCGACAGTCTCCATGCTTGAAACAGAACCCTTATGATTGTAACTCACATGTACATTAAAAGGAGCACCTGAAATTTCTGACTTCTTTGAACATTTGCTACAAAAATGGGACATTATTTCGATGTCCAAAATCTTTTCTGTGTCAATGGATATGCAACTGACACAACCATTGTGAGATGAGTATCCACGTTTTTGCTAATTTTTAGCAAGAAATAACTATATTAACAATAGAGTAGTGGTTGAAACACTAAAAAAAATTACAGAAATATATTCTATAAATTAAAAAAAAAATGAGAGAAATTGTATAATTTGAGTTAAAAATTGCAATTTTCTACAACTTCCGGTTCCCTTTTGCAGAGAGTGATGTTTTTTAAAATCGCTATAACTTTATTTCTATTTCGCTTAAAGGAAAAAGAAAAATTGTTTTGGAAAGAAAAATGTTCAAACTATAAGATTATAAATTAAAAACTGGTATAAATTATATAAAACTTGCCTCTGGTAGTCGAAAAATGACATTTTCAACGTAGGCAATCACCTTAAACTCTGTGTGAAAGGAGAGTTACTCTGCAGTTTTTTTTCTGAAATCGCATTTGAATGTTGGTTGTTTGTGAGAAGATTGTGTTATGCCTCGTATATAAGAAGAGAAATGGTTACAAGCAGGTGTTCGAATTCGATAATGGTAGGAGAGTGGCATATCGGGAGTGCAATTTGTCGTTCCGTGATGCTGCTACTCACATTGTTCGGAATCCAACTACTGTCTTGCCAATATGAAGTCAAAGGGTTCAGAATGGATATATTGAACGTCATACAGATCTCAAAGGTTTCCCTTCACTAACACATGGAGGGACAGACATGCTGTTAGGTCAACCTTGCTGAATCACACAGCCACATCACGGACTTTGAGTCATGAAGTGAGCTCATTTGTATCACAAGTATCCCCACGGACAGTGCGGCGAAGTCTGATGTAGTACGGACCTCCTGCATGGTGATTGTCATTGCGACTTCCTTTTTCTTCATAGAATAGCGATGCGCGGCGACAGTGGTGAGTCCAATGATAAAAATGGATACATGAGTGATACCACGTTGTCTTTTCAGACGAATCCTAGTTTCGCTTGTAGCATCATGATGTACGTATTTGTGTTTGGGTCAGACGTTTTGTCACCTAAGAGAATGCATGTGGCCTGTTTGTATTCAGTATGTTTAACGTGCTTTGCACTTGGGGTAATGATAAGGGCAGACATTCGGTACACGATACAAAACAATGGCTTACACAGAATAATTTCATGGGAGGAGTTATATTTTTTAAACAAAAAGGTAGACAAAAACAGGGAGACGTAATTTTTACGCTAAAAATTAAAAATCTGTTGGTCTATGGGTGGGGTTTAAGCCCCCCCTAGACCCCACCATTGCGTACGCCACTGACACGAACATCTCTTGTTCACGTCTTCGGTAATCTGAACAGCCGGGAATACATTCATCAGATTTCAAGGCTGGCGGCTGTATTGTATTAGCAAGGCCTCAGAAACGTCATCTTTCAAGAAAATAATGGAAGACCGCGAGTTAACCGTCATCGTGTTCTTACCGACCTCGTCACAAAGGGTGTACGGGCCCTGGTCAGCATGTTCTCAGGATTTCTTACCCATTCAAAACTTTTATTCATGGGTTGCTGAAAGACTGAGCCATCATCGCTCTCCAGCCAGTACGATGAAGTGCATCAAAGATTTGAAACAGAATGGAATAACTTGGTCGCACTTTTCATCCAGTCCAGTTTGACTCGATGTCAATCAAAATCGAGAGCTATATCTCAGTCAAAGCCATTTTAGCTGCCAGAGGCGGCAGCTGTGTGAAATTTCGGGCCCTGTTTACTTTCAAATAATTTATAAGTTTATAAACCCGTTCTCTTTCTACTATGTTGCATACGTACAATAATTAAAGTTCCGTTATTTATCTTCCTTTCTGGTGTTGTAATTTTAGTGGCTAGCCTCCTGACAGAGGAAGGTAACCGAGTAACCGAGGTACCTCCGACCGAGGTTTTGGTAACCGAGTTATCATGGTATCGGATGGCAAAGGTATAAAATGATTAAATTATGTAATTCAGACGCATGTTTTAGAGAAACTATGTACCGAGGAACTCCCCCCCCCCTCAAAAAAAGGAGTAGTTACTAAAATTATACAAAACTACCAAACTGAATGAATTAATAACTCAAATGGCTAGGCTTAGTTTAAACGGTAATAAAGTCGTAATATATACAAATGCCTGCTATGCTTGATTTAAATGAAACACAATCAGAAAAAGTTTGTTCTTCATAATTAATCATCAAGCGTATTTTTTATTTCATTGTTATATGTAAATACAATGGTTTATTTTTAAACTGCATTTATTTACGAAACATAGAAGATTATGCTAGATAGCGTTTGATAATTATCTTGAGAGGTTTAATAAAAAATTAATTTAATGTTTATTTCGAATTTTAAAAAAAATTACGTTACAAGCTCTACTTAGGATTGTTATTTTAAAAATATGAGTAGTTTAATATGTACTTGTGACAATGGTATCGTTATTATTGTAATAAATGTTTATTTGTTTAAATGTTCTTCAGCAATTTTATTTATGTTCATTTTCTTAAAAAATTTATTTGGGCTGTATTGATTTAAAGTACAAGCATTTTAAGAGAGATGTCTGCTCATTTTAAAAATCATTTTAATTTCAGTCTTGTTCTCTCACATGGTATAATATATTTTTTTGACATTATATTAATAAGAAATTGAAAGAATTTAAATATTGAGAACAATATATTTACAGCGTCTATATATCACAGAAAAATAAATGAAACTCAGTTTTATTTAATTTATTAACATTTTAATTTTATTAAAAAAATACACATTGATAACAGAAACTTTACTTAATTATACAATTATTAGAGATATTTATATAATAATTATATAATTATATGAAGTTTCTGTTATCGATGTGTATTTTCTTTAATAAAATAAAAATGACTAAAAACTAAGATCATGTAAGTGAAAAGATTTTTTATATAAAACAATAAGAGAAAGACAGAGAGAGAAAGAGAACACTATCTTTACTACATAAACAGATTAAATTAAATTAAATGTAGTATGAAGTGTGTTTCGTGGATGCATACATATTTATTTAAGCATTCTTATAATATTTTATTTGATAATTTATTGCTTGAAAAAAATCCTGCTCAATATAAAAGTGTTTTTTTAAAAAGGTTATTTGCGTAATTTTATACAGATTAAATGGTTAAAATATTTAGTGATATTAATTTAAAATTAATACTCAGTTTTAAGGATGATGTTTTATTTTAACAATTCCCTAACAGATGGTGCTAGTAAGTTAACATTCTTTGAAATTTAGTTGTAAATGTGTTTTTACTCATATTTGACGAATGGATGTATGCAATCAGAGAAAAAAGAAAAAAATATTCAACCGATGGCCTTTTGTCCTCAGAAATTTTTAATTAGATTTTCCGCTATTGTATTTTCTCTTTATAAAATTTACAGTACATGCTAATTACTTTATTAATGAATTATTATTATTATTCTTATTTCTTTCTAAAGTAGAATATTAGTTTGAGATCGTGTAAAACACGTCGTAATACATGGAAAATTTAAAAAAAGAGTAAAATATTGGAACATAATATTTATCTTCCCCCCTCAAAAAAAAAAAAAAAAAAACCCTAAAAATAATTCATTTTAAGTGTAATTCATGTTGTAATTTGCTGCTTACTCCGATATACGCCTCTATTTTTATTTTGAGTAGAAATAACAATAAGTTTGAATATTATAAGCATATTATCAGGAATAATGAATAATGCAATTGTAAAGATAAAATATCTATGAATAATATATAATTTGATATTATTAGTTAAATTTAAACTTAAAGGGAACTTTATATATTTTTGTACGCTAAGGCACAACAACCTTTCAAACATAAAATTGTTAACGAGAGCCATTATTTCAAGCATTGATTTCTTAATTTTTTTTTTTCTGTGGCAAGGTTACATATTAATTTAAAGGAGAATGTTAGATCAGTAGCGCGCACAAAAATTTTTCAAGGGGGGTGTCCAGGGTCGAAAGTCGACCATTTGGTATCAGACTCCAATAAGCCGCTCAACATATTCTTTTGATTTTGTCGATTTGGGGGAACAAAAACAATGCAAAACTTATTATTGAATAAATAATTAGCATTAATTAATACAATTAATTATTAATAACAAACACATTATTAAATTTCACGTAATATCTATATAGGATTATAACCAATCGAAAAAAAATCAAGGGCTATGGGGGGTGTCCGGACCCCTAGGACACCCCCCTTGTGTGCGCGCCACTGTGTTAGATCATCAACATTCATTGGAATCAAATTTAGTTTTATACCTTTTCATATTACGGAAACCAATTTAAAGAAGCTTTTATATTGAGAAATCTTACAGGATTCATTATCTGAATTTTGAATGGAATATTACTTTTCATGCTATTACATTTTTTGTACCATGTGCAAATTTTTATCTGGATTTTCATTTGTATAAGATATCAAATACCAGTAAGTGCAATTTTATAAAGAACAATTTTATAATTTCTTCTCTGCTGACCTTTTTATGTTTTTCTCTATTTTTTTAACTTATCGACATCCCTATGTCTGTCCGACCGAAAAGCCCTCTTAGCACAGCTAAATCGTCACATAATTTTTAACCTGGTCCCAGACGACTAAGTCAACCTTAGCAAATAATCCACTCTTCTCATTCACTCCATGCTGTTGCGAAGATCTTGAGCTTTGATAGATTTATATATATAACCTATATTCTAAGATCGAGGTAAGTATACTTAACAACAATTCCCTCAATTTTTTTAATGTCCATGGTAAGCTATTTTATCACATGTTTTAGTTACTTTACCATAATTTGTACTGTATTGACAGTACAAATTATGGCAAAAAAATCTCTCTATATATAAGTATGAAAAATAAATAAATAAATAATGTTAAAACAACTTGACCTCATAACTAGGTTTTATAAACGGATTAAGATAATAGGTAATATCCATTTTTTCCAGCGTGCAACTCTTTCTTCATTTGTTTCTTTTTCATGTAACTACGAATATATGTGGTTATAAATAAGGAATTTGTAAACACCGTTATTTATGAACAAAGAATTTCAAACATATGATGAAAGAAAATTCCTGAATTATATCTGACAGTTTTTAGCGTCTTACTTCCCAATGGAAATCCCTAATTCCTCTTAGTTCAAATGTTTTTTATTAGTACAGTGGAAATGTTTAAGAAACAGAGGAACAGCGGAGGATGTTATCGGTTTATTTTTTGCCCTCCCAAGTGTCGCTGAAAATTCAGACATAAACTCAGATGGTGAAAGAAGGGTTTCTTTCCTGGGAAATCATGATTTTCACACTTTTTGCATTCCCGGGAATTTTACTTCGTTCCCGGGGTTGAAATAATTTGAAGTAGTTAGTTTTGACTTGACTGTGGCTTTCGATCGTTGATACAAATTTTAGCTGTTTAGCATTGTTGCAATTTGCGATCGTTCATCCCGAATTCCTAGGAAGGAGAAATCCTAGGTAGTCTGTTTGAGCCCTCAACAGCGGGGTAAGAATGTAATAAGAGAAACAGTAACGCCTACATAGGGGTGGGGAGAATTTTTGCAGCTTTTTGTTGGAAAGAATAAATACATGAAACTTGTCCTGATCAGTCCCTGTCTGTCTGTTGAACAAAGCTTCGCATACTAAGAGTATTTAGTTTTTAAAGGAACATTATTTTGTGGCCTACCAGCACGACAATTTTGATGCAGTTCTAACATCTTGATTTATGTTATTAACGAAAGTACTTATATTTAAAACTGTTATTTATTTAATTTACTTTAAATCCCCCCACCCCGATACTTGTCTTTATTTTAAACTATTTAATTGAATCAGCAGTTTGAAGAGGGGAATGAGCCCCTAAACTGTTTGGGGGAGGAAATTTTTAAAAAATCTTGCAGCTTTTCTTATTTTTTTTAAAGCTAAACTTCCGTGTGAGATTCTTACATTAATATTCAGTTATTTTTATGTAAAAAAATACAACAATTTCATAAACAAGAAATCAGTTCCACAAATAAAATCTCTTAAGGCTGTTTTCGGTCAATGTTAAAGTATGGGACCTGAATGCGGAATATTTTTTCAGATATAAAAGTACTCAAACATTAATATTATATTCTGACTTCATTATCCTGTAGAGAATCACTTATTTCATCATACTACTCTTTTTTATCCGAGTTGGCACATTTTTTCTTTTATAAAATGTGTTTCGCATTTTTTCTCCTATACCATAATGCTAAATGAGCTATCCCTTTACATGTTAAAAGGAAAAACTAATTATTTATGAAATATTTTGAAATTTTAAAAACACTATATTATAAACAAATGCATGAGTTACAATGTCACAAATTTTTATAAAAATTGAAGCATTTTTTCTGTCCGAAAATGTGTTCCGCGTTAAGTTCACGCTCTTGTGTATATGGCGAAAACAGCCTTAAATACAAGAATTAATATTTTTAATATATGTGGTCGTTATTCAAGCATCAAATAAATTTTTCAAGTATTTGGGGCAATACTAATCTCTTAGTAGCAACATTAGAAAATAATTGATTCAGGATTTATTAAAATAAATAAATAAATAAATAAATAAATAAAAATCGACCTTCAAACATGAAATTGGGCGAAACTTTGAAAATAATTTCTCAGACATCAGCTGAAATTAAGTGAGCATTTTCTACTTCAAGATTATTCATAACAAAGCTAAGGACTAGGCTGAGTGATAAAAAAATATATTACTTATGTTGCTCAAATCATACTTTAAAAAGGAATACTTAACATACTTTATATTTTTTGTATTTTTAGCTGAATGTATAATGGAGTATAAATTTTAGAATATATATGTATTCTTATTTTACATAATTTTTAATGATATCAGTTAAAAATATAATTTGTTTTAAATTTTTTGAAATTTTGATGAATATTCGGGAATAATGGGAATGACTATTACGCTTCCAGGGTTTCCTGGAAAGTCCTGGGATATCATAAACCCTAGATGAAACTGACGAAGAATTTTCTGTTGAACGAAGAAGTGTTTGTTTATTTGATCCATAGTCTAGCACCACTATTGATGCAGGTTGAGCCAAAGAATTACTCCAATCCGTAGGATTATGGAGAATGGAAACGATTCAAGTGATATTGGAGAATAAAGCACAAAACAAGGAAGTGGAGGAAGAGGGTTGGTAAAACGATGCAAGGCATTTTGATTTTGCTGATATTTGTAGAGATAGTGAAAGAATATTGTGAATCCTAATCAAACATGAATTAGTACAGAGAAGGACTTTAACCCTTTATCTACCGCATTATGATTTGCTACAATTTTTTTTTGAATCACTACATTGAAAATTAAGGGATATATACAAATAAAATGCTCAACGTTGGGAAATTTAATCTGTTAGAGCTAATTAATTTAAATTGTAATTTTTTAAAGTACCGTCAGTACATGGAGGTTTGAAATATTCGCATAATACAAAATGACCGTATGACTTTTTAACGGAGTTTGAACTCTTAAAAATGCTAAATAAGCAGAGAACCTTATTATTTTACAGCACAAAATATTTATTTTTGAAAAGTATAAAATTTTAAAAATGTATTTACTTTTTTTACACATAAGAGCATGTT
Organism: Trichonephila inaurata madagascariensis; assembly: GCA_019973955.1. Lineage (NCBI taxonomy): Eukaryota > Metazoa > Arthropoda > Arachnida > Araneae > Nephilidae > Trichonephila > Trichonephila inaurata. The sequence goes on along the minus strand of BMAV01004685.1, from coordinate 634,124 downwards.
TTACACATAAACTTATTTTGCTGATATTCAGAGAAACAGTTTTTCTTTTTATTAATACACAAAAATTCATTACACGATGCACATTTCGAGTGAGGTTTCAATTGAATGTTTTTAAAGCACTGCAACCTGGGGTAGGAAATTCTGTATTTTCTGAACTTGAATTACTGCACCTTGAGTCTTGTTCAGTCTCTTGATCGTTATTTTAAGAATATAACAAAAATTCCAGCAGATAATTTCTGGGATTTCATCTGAAAATTCATCTGTTACTATATCACTGATTTCAGATGGTGGGTTCTGTAATAAATCCAACGTCTTCTTGAAGACTGAGCTTCTTTTTTCCAGACACTCTAAGAAAGAAAAAAAAAATAATACTAGCACCTTGAAAACCTCTTTTTATTGTTAAAACTCCGGTACACATAAAGAAATTAAAATGTTGCTAATTTTTGAATGAATTATATATATTTCATTTGATTGTGTGGTAAAAAAAACCCCTCAGATTCATAGCTCAAAATTTTTTGAAAATGTTAAAATAAAAAAATAAAACAACAAAATAAATAAGCTAAGCTGAAAAGAAATGCCAAAAAAAAAGCTTAATTCTACTGCATTATAGTAATGACACAACGATACAACAAAAAACAACAATATAAGCTACCATAAACGAAACAACAACAACAACAAAAAAAAACTAAACTAAGTTCTTTGCTCTAACATCCAGTGTACTGTCGGTACTTATAAGTACCACAAAGTTATTCAACTGTAAAATTAATTGTATAAACTATTCACACTTAAAATAACTAGTCAAATCATTTTCTAAGGTCTTAATTAACATACAAAATAATAAGATGCTGATCTTTTGACATTAAATACTTTTTCGGAACAAAAATGACAATCTTCGCAATCCGATCAAAATGTCAGATTAAATATGAAATATTATACGTATTTTGCTAGACAAATCGAAAAATTAAATAATTTGTGAAAATTGCTACGATCACCATTTATCAGAACTCACGTGTCTTATTTATGGACTTTTGTTTTTATTTATTGACTCTGAAATTGTTTAATTACTGAGAGCATACTCACATTACTTAACTTTTTTGGGTTATCTTACACAATATCTGTTCAATACTGCAAGTTTAGAAAAGAGTTCTATACACTTCCAAAGTTCCATAATATTTAAAATTTTATGCATATATAAGTTCAAGAAGTTTAATAAGTTATTAAAGTAATTATGATATTCGTTGTTGGATTAAACTGCTAACAGAGGACAATGGTTATAAAATCTAATCTAGGAATTTTTTTGAAAATACGTAATTTCTCAAAAAGCTATGTGTAACTATTTATAAGTTTTGCGTTTTTCGTTTCTATTCATTATGATCCACCCTTGAGCGTTTAGTAAATATTTATTAAGGTTATTTTATTCATCTAGACTTTTCTTTTGCAAGGTATGGGGAAGGTTACGTAAAAATAAGCTTACATAATGTCTATGGAAGAAACATCTGAATGTTACTATTGTGAATTGAATTTGTTTTTAAAAATTTAACATTTAAATTTTTAAAAGTATTTTTATCTTTTAATAAATATACACAGGTCCCTCCAAGTAATACATATACATGGCCTAGATAGTTTTCCTTGGAAAGACATACCTAAAAATCAGAGGAGGGGAGATTCCATTTCAAGTTAATAATTGCGAAGAGGAAAAAGTTGCATAAACAACATTATACGAACTATACTTATTAAACATTAATATATATATTTCAAATTGCCTGCCTTTTGGCACATAATCCTTTGCAGACACGGCAAATCCTACAAGTTTGAAAGCCATTTCAGTGTTGGAACCAACTCTAGTGGTGGCTCTCGCAACCAAATTCAGACACTTGAATTGATTTTAATTCAAGCTCTCGTTGGATGCTAAATATTTCCTTGATTTGTTTTTTCGACAGTACCAGAGCCAAATTGATACTCAAGGGATCTTTAACAAGCGAAATAATCAGATGATATGCGTACCTGCGATTTTCACATACGGAAAATCTATCTGAAATTCAGCCGGGGTCGAAACAGCAACCTTCGGTTACGATGCGCGCACGCTATTTCAAAGCCACCGAACCGACTAAGAAGTCTCAAGGGTGTTAACTTTGTCTCGAGGGATTGAAAATATAAATAATTTTTAAATAGATATAATTTTTTGAAATTTAAATTAAATAATTCGAATCTTTTACGCATTATTTATACAGGAACGAGACTTCAAAAAAGTGTAAAATGTTTAAAATATAATCATTATTGTAAAAATTATAAACAGATGAAAATAAGAAACATTTCTGTAAGAAATATTAATTAAGTTTTACGTTGCGCATTATAGTTTCTGAAATAGTATCTCTAATTATTAGGAATAAGTGGATTTATAAAGTTAAATGTATCCTTATTACACTGTAGCTATTTTTATGTAAATAGAATAATAAATTATATTTTTTAAAAAATAAATAAATTACATTTGAAATTTTTTAAAAAAAAATTTCTATATTTTTCAAATATTTTGAAATAAAAAAGATGTATAATACTAATATTAGGTAGGGTTTAAAGAGTATAATACATTTTAGAATTCTACAAAGTTTTATACATCAAAGGCTATTATTTAAGGAAATAGCATGCGCAACGTAAAAATTAATTAATATTTATTACATAAATGTTTCTTATTTTCATATTCTTATAATTTTTCAAATTATGACTATTTGTACTTTTTTGAAGCATTATTCCTTTACAAATAATGTGTAAATGATTCGAATTACTTAATTTTGATTTCGAAGAATTATATCTATTTGAAAATTGTTTATATTTTCAGTCCTCGGGACAAAATGATAAGATTTCTGATACCCCGTATTAATATATTGAAATATAAAAAATGAATTTAAAAAAAAAAAATTATAGAAAATATTCTTTACATTATTAGATATAAATGCATATATTTATGTAAAAAAACAAAAACAATTTTAACAAATTATTTATGTCTTATTTTACTTTGGTCATATATCTTGTTAATGGGTTAAAAAATTAAAGGAGATCTCAAATAATATATTTCTCTTGAATGGGACATAGTACGATTCAATTGACAAAAATCGGTCAAGAAATCAAATCTAATTTTTTTAGCTTAAATTATTCTTGTTATACTTTTTTATAGCCTCACAAAATTTGAAAGTTCTAAATTTAAAAAACACAGAATTAGAATAGCTTTTACGTTCGTTTTTTTTCACATCCCTATGGCCCCCACACAAATCAATACTTAAAACTTACTTATCTCAGAATGATAAAATAACTAGTTTGTCTTCATTTAAAATGCTAAGACTTTTTTCTATTGTGCCTAATGCTTTGAATTTTTTTTTACCTATTGATAATAGTACATGTAATAAAATTTGGTATGCATTTTTGAATCAAAGCAATACTTATTTTTTTAAAAATAATTAAACTCAGAATTTATACATTTTTTAAGGAATTTTCAATAAGCATTCATAAAAAGAAGTATTGCACAAATACCAATCATGTTATCGCAAAACCTATACCAACTTTTGTTATACATAGTTTGACGTACTTGCAAATCAAATTTCATGCGCGTGTACGTAAATTTTTGTAGAAGTAACATTTTAAAATCACTTTACAAATTTTTTTCCTTAAAAAATTAAATAGCTAGCTTTTTATTAAATTTTGAACACAAAATCTGTTTTACATAGTATACACACATAGGAGGCAACCATAAAAAAATTTGGAAAATCCTTAAATTAAAAATTTTTACGTAAATCGTACCATGTCTCCTTAAGAACAAATATCCCTTCCTCTTTTAAGCTCAATTTGACCTTTCAATTCAATCCTGAAAATATGACTCCTTTAAGAGTTGTTTCCATAATTAATCTCAGTATTCTCCCCCGATAACTTATTTCCTACTATTTTTACATTCTAACTCGATACTCTTTCTTTTAAAATATGTTGCTTCTAATTGAAGAGTTTAATTTCTCTTAGTTTGTTTTTTACTTAACACAATGAATAATGTTTTCAAAGGTAAATATTTAATTTAAATGTGTATTTCTTGTCTTTTCCTGATGAATTAAATTTTATTTAGTTTCAGGGTGGGAAAATACTCGAATACTTTTTCATAGTACTTTTCAAAAATAAATAGGAATTTACTTTTAACTTTTAGCAATCTTCTAAATTTAAGAATTTTTCCAGTTACTGGAAGATTTCTAGAATTTTAAAAGTAATTAAGTAGATTTATAACTTACTGTCTCCTTTTTTAATAATCATAAAATTGTTTTTATTTCAACGTTATCGCTGCTCAGCCACTGGAATTTAGCGAGATAAAAATAAAAACTTTCTTTTGATTATCATCTTGAATATTTTGAGCAGAGAATACAGAATGAATGGGAAGATCAATATTTTTTTAAACTTTATATGCAATATGAAAAGTGAAAATATTTTGTTTACATTTTGATCGTGGGAGTAATTCATTCATAATATGTAAATTTTAAGCATCATTGATTTTAAAATAATAAAGTGAAAATATTTGCTTAACATATTTTTAATATAAAAATTGAAAATATTTTGTTTACCTGTGTTCATCGTGGGAATCATTCATTGATGGTATGTGAGTTTCAAGCATCAATCATTTTAAAATAATGAATCTTAAGTGTTCGATGTCTTTCAAGATATATTGTAATTGATATTTTTTTCTGTTATTTTTCTCTCTTTCTAGACATTAGAACGTTTTTTCCTATATTTTATCAGCGTATTGACATTACATTCTTTGCATTTTGTAGTATTCAAGGGCAAGATCGTAAAAATTTCTAGTGAAAAAAAAAGGTATTGGGATTTATTTTTAATAAAATGAAATTAAAACGTATTTTTAATGCATTATATGTAAATAAATCATAAACCTACATATTTATAGAGATTTTTTTTAAAAATATATAATATCGTTTGAATCATAATGATAAATTTTAATTAATAGCCGGAACTATATCCACTATAAAAAAAGTTACAGATATACTAAATTAATCTTTTCGTGATAAGTAATTCATGACCTAAGGAGAAAGGTAAATTTTATCAAGTTTTCGTGGAGAGTATCTTAAATGTCTCAAGCACATTTTTGGATTCATTTTAGATTTTCAGTCATTGTCTGGGGAAAAAAAAATTGGTTTTAAAAATTTTTCTTGAAGCAAAAATACTAAAACTTTGATTACTTTTGCGTAGGGATAATGTAAAAAGAGATAGAAAATTTAGAGAAAAATAAATACTCACAAAATTATAATTTATTTACAAGAGAATTAAAAGCAACAACTATCTTATTTGCATAGGAATAAAGATAATTTTTAAGCAGAGAAAGTCCCTTTCTTAATGTATATTGATACTAAATTTAAGCTATTGTGCTTTTTTAAAATACGATACAAATGACTAATAACAAATATTTGCCTTTTAACATTACACATCCATATTTTTGAAATATATATGTGTATTGAAGTTACTTTAAAATTCTGTCAATCAATCAAATTTTTTAACTGATGCGATGATTTAAATGAGAATAGTAGTCACATTTGAATTGCACCTTTTGTTCAAAATATAGTTTCTTATTAATATTATCGGCATTTGATTCTCTTTAAATATCTCACTAGAATGAAGTATTAAGTTAATTATGTCAGACTTCAACTATTTTTTTTGTATTCTAATTTTTTGTGTTATCCAATTACTAGATTTTAGTTAAAGTGAATATTTTTCGGTTATCAGTTGCGAAATGTTTTTTTTTTATAACATTTAAAACATTTCTTTATTTTAAGACATTAGATCTTCTGATGGATTTTCTGAATAAAGGAATTTACGAAGTAAAATTAATACAGAATCGTATATTATTAGCTAAGTCCCCAAAAAGTTTAAAAGAAGTATCGTCACAATATTTGTAAAAGGACAGTGAAAAACAATTAAGATATTAAATTTTCATTAAAAATTTTGTGGCAAACAAAGTCATAATAATAAAATATAGTTCTGCGCTTTTCAGTTTCCTTTAACAATTATGGAACACTAGTTTAATTGTTAAATAACTTTTAATTGCTGATCGATTTGACAAAAGATGTGTGATACATATAAGTTCAACATATACAGTGATATATATATATATATAAATGTAAGGAAAATAAAAAATTATAACTTAATAACAAAATACTATACTTCTCATTTAATATTTATTTTCCAACCGTACATATTCGCGTATGAAATTAAACAGCTAATACTTTCTCAGAAAAGATTATTCAACCTTCAAATACCAATCCTATCTCATTTCCTTTTATGGTCAAAGGCCGGATTTTCCCACGCTTAACTTTCCATTCGAAACTTAAACTAATAGATGATATCGCAGTTATTGAAATAAATATACAATCCAACTTAAAGTCAGACACAGTTGGCGTTGGTTTGCATTGATTGTTAAAAGCTGTTGTCAAGAATAAATAAACTGTTTCTCTAAAAGTCTCCATGTTTCCCTCGATTTGTGACATATATATAATTAATTAGTAGTTATTTTCCCCTGTTTACACTTTTTATACCTAAATGTTTCTTATTAA
>BMAV01004685.1:581116-627134 GCA_019973955.1 Trichonephila inaurata madagascariensis | reverse complement strand
CTCCGACACTGTTTTAAAATTATTTTGGACACATCTTTTTACGTTTGCCAAATCTTAAATTTCTTCGGATAATCGAGATCTTACCACACAGGTTATTTATATATTTTTATATATTTCTAAAACAATTGCATAAAATATTATACGTAAGTTATTGTTAGTAAATTATTTAAAAATAAAAATGATTAAGAAAAATAAATGTTATACGGCAATTTAGACTTGAATCTTTTTTTCCGGAATATACCTGATAAAAGTCAAGGACTTAGCTTAATTTACTGATGGACATCAAAAGTGAAAAATAATATTAATACCTGTCGAATGGAAATAGCCGGATATTTTTAAGTAAAAATTAAAAAAATATTTTATAAAATTTTTGTCATATATATTTCTTTTCTCTTATATATTCTTTTAAAAAAATTTGTTTAATGTTTTTCCAAGGTGAAAATTTTCGCCAAAGTAACATGCGAGATGAAATTAATTACAATTCTTATACATTCCTGTTCAGAACGCAGTATCACATTTATTATTTTTTTTCCTTAACCGGACCACATACTGAAGGCGTTTAATTATTGGTTTTTATATAATTTATTTTGCTCCTGTCAGAATTCCTGGTTCATTGACTTTACAACATTAGTTCATTACAGTAATCCTAATTTGGAAGAGGTGATCCATCGAAGGAAGGAGATTTATAATTTTGGTTTAAAATGAATTTTTCTCCTTAAGTTTGACGGAGAAACATGCAAGACAAAAGCATGATGTCTTATACAGAATTGTGATTATTTTTATATGATTCAAGGCTAATTATTATGCATTAATACAGATGGCACATCATCATCATCATAATAAATATATTCAGCTTGTAATTTAAAAAAGAAGCTATTTGTACTATTCTTAGAAATAGCATTCACACTTTGAAATCCCATTTGTATAAATATCATTCTAAACACATACATATTAACTTATTTTCTTCTATTTAATTATTTTTAACAAGGAACATTGATTTTTTTCATTACTTAAAATTCATTGAAAAGATACAATCTATGGCTTCCAAACAAAATGCACCCAATTCTTTTATTTACACGATTTTTTTTACATGATTTTGAAATAACACGGTTCACCAATACATTTTTTGCACGAATTTTTTTGTTCCAGCATGAATCCCCTCTCCTGCCCCACCATTTTTTTTTCTGGAGCTATGGGGAATACTCGAATTTTATAACTTTTTTCTTTATTTTTTGTACTTTAACTTGAACACAGCATTTCGGTCTTCAGTATAGCTGTATTTTGTGTTAAAGTGTTCAGTTCGTAGGACATATAATAAATAATTTCAATAAAGTTTTAAAAGTTGATGTTTAAATAAAAGTTATTTTTAATTCGATGGTGAAATTTCTGATATAATTTGTGCTGTTATTAATTTTTTTAAAGCCATTATATATTAATGAATGAAATTTTTCATTTGAATCAAAGCAGACAGTTGAGCTAGACATATATGACATATTAACTGATGATGAAATTTTTAGTCCAATAAACGTAATAAGCGTGTACGCTTGTTATCAAATAGCGATAAATGGCTCTGTTAGTAGTTCTATGCTAATTTCAATTTGAATTTTCATATGTTGTGTTTACTTATAGATTGAATTTTCACTATACACTAATTTAAATTTTTTTTTTTTGTAATAAAAATAAATTGTTTTGTTTTATAACTCTTTAGCGGGTAGTGGCTAATAGGTCTAGCTACATATTAAAAAATTTTTCTCCAAGCGGGTGTTGGATATTTAGTTTATCCATATGCGTTAATTGAAGCTAAAACGCATAAAAATTAATACAGATGGTAGCACGATACCTTTTTTTGCATTTCATGTCCTACGATGTGTAGTTAAAAACAGTTTTTCTCGGTGTAAATCTACAAATTGTATTTTGATTAGTATAAATAAAATTTTTGATCTTTGAAAAAAAATGTCGACATGTCTTAAGTATACTTTTCTCTCATCTGAATGAATTAAGCAAATGTTCAATTAAAAAAATGTTTTATTTAGGTTTTTGGAAACCTTTTATATGGAGTATATATATGGAGTATGGAGTTTTATATGGCAGTGGATAGAGGCTCTATCCACTGTCCACACACACACATAGAACAGAGAAATGATCTAGAAATTTTCGCTTTTCTTCCACTCGAGAGAGAGCACTTAGAATCATGTAAGAATGTTCGGGGTCAACTTTGTTTACAACATGTGGTACAAGATTCTCGGGTTCAAAAATCTTTCATTACGACTTTTATGATTGGAGAAAACGTTTGCATATTATAAAGTTCCACTGTAAATAGATCATCAAATTTGTGAAATAACTAATTTAAATTCTCAAAAATATTACTTTATTTCTAACTTTTTATACTAAATTTAAATAAAATATAAAATGTGGATATATACCGATTTCAATGTATATTCTAAGTATTCTATATATATTTTAAGTAAGTATTCTATGTTATACAACTATTCTCTATTATTATTTAATTACACTTATATTTTGTATTTAATTGTTATTGAAATAGTTATCAGCATAAATGTTAATTTTTCATAAAAAGTTTATTGTGATATGATTCATTATTTCTGTCCTGAAAAGTAAGTTAAATGTTTTAACTGCGCAGTGGCTATAACGTCTAGCCACCATCCAGGAAAAAAACCCTCGATCAGATATTTTTTTTTGTGACTAACTAACGTTTATAGAGGATGAGAACATTACATTTATGAAGTACTTTATCACAGAAAATTGTATTTTAGCTGTGTGCCCGTTAAAGGTATAAACGTGTAACACGGATTTCATTATTACTTTTTTGCACGATTTTTTGAGAAAATATTAATTTTTCATCTTACATGATTTTTTAAAGTTGGGGACATATCCCCAAATTTCTCATATGTCGCATGTATTTTATGCTATTTCTCGTATGTCGCATGTATATGTCGCTAAAGAACGTATCTACCGAGTAAAAAAAGAGAGTTGGGTGTAATTAAAACAAAACAAGTAAGTTTAAGGTTTAAACAGTAAAAATACGTTTCCTTTTAACACGAAGGGGATTTAAAAAACTCATACAATCAAGATCTTTTTTTCTTAACAGATGCAAAAGAGATTTGACTTTAATAACCTATTATTTAGTATTATATTCTTTGAAAATGGACTTTTATGGTATAAAGCATTTTTATATTTTTTTTTATAAAATAAAGGACAATCAAGTCTTTAGGAAATTCCACTTGCAACTGTTATAAAAATACATCAAGGATTAAATTTCTTTTTGAAATGAGCATAAAAAATACAATGAATTGAAAAAATAATTTACTAACCAATATTTTTTTCTTTCAAAGGGGGCTGCAGATTGGTAATTAACATTGCAGAACTTGTGGAGGGAGTACATGAGGAGTCCCCCCGAGGGAGGCACCTGAGTTCTGAAGATGCGAAATTGTGCTAGGACTTTAATTTTGCCCAGAGCACCCAAGCCAAACAGGCATTCTAAGGATCTTAAACAAGCCGCATAATCATACGATATGGGCGCTGTCAATTTTTTGCATCATGAAAATCTTCCGATTCGGACCGGGGTCAAACACGCAACCTTCGCGCGCGCGGTGTACAAGACCAGCGCCAAACCAACTACGCCACTCAGCCGGCTACTAACAAATATAGCAATACTATTTTGTTTTTTCTTTAGTCCTTTGTAAATCACAGAATAAAGTGAAGTTTTCTCCGTTTTACGTCACATGCGTTATAAGTCTAGTCAGAAAAATAATAGTTTTATGCTCAGTTTAAATTAAAAATAGTTATAATGACCACAATAAAATATGGTATAACTGTTTAATTATATATTTAGTTTATAGTCAATTGATTTTATTTAAGTAACTTGCTTAATCTAATTAAATATACAATTTAGTTACATTTAAACTAAATAAAATGGGACACACAGTTTTGAATAACGTTTATAATGCAAATATTGTGGAATATAAATATATATTTGCGCGATTTAATACAGAATCTATAATTATATTACAAAATTTTATTCTTAATATGCAATCAAAACTACGTAATTTTTTTTTTAAAAAAATTGCTTATTATATCACAGAAGTCATTCCATAATAAAGTGTGAATAAGTTGTTGATTATTTTCAATATTTTCAAGGAAAATATAAATATTCTTATTTCTTTTAGTAATTTATGCAATTTCTAATCTGTAGATTACAGATACGTTTTAAAGAGGATATATTTTCTAAGTCGTACTGAAAAACAATCAAGTGGTACTATTTCTTTTATTCTAGAAGTATAAAAATTTGGAAGAAGTGTTTTTTTTATTTGTATAAATACTATACACTCTTATATACAACTACCCAAAATATATATGCTTTTATATTTTTTAAATAGTTGGATCATGATTAATTGGAAGTAACTGGGAACATATCCTGAAGAGGTTGTGGACCTCTGCGCTGTTCTTTACTCAGTTTGGAATGCGTGCCCGACTCCTCGTTCTCTGAATCACTGCGCACATCACCCCCATCTCCCCTTTTCCCATGACAAAAGCTACTGTAACTCCAGAACATTTTTTACAAATTTTTTTATTATTTAAATGCGGGGCGCCCTCCCCAGAAGCCGAAGAATCTTCTGGTTTTGAACAAGCATTCTTTTGTGATTCTTGCAAACCGTTTAACCTTGACCCCGTCTGATGGCTGCAAATCGTGTAGCTCACATCATCCAGAGGGCATCTCTGCGCATGGAATGTCCTTTGAGGGTTATTGTTAAATGAAAAAGATCCTTTAAAGAGCCTCCTTCCTGACCTTAATTACGTATATAGAGTTATAAAGAGACTTACAGGTGAGTTTTTTTGTGAATAGATTATAACTGATATTTCTGTATCGATGTTATAATGATATGCTTTCTTTAAATATAAGAAGACAAAGTCAGGAAAATTTACTTGTGTCAGAAGGTGAAAGTTAATAATGTTAATCTATGACTTGAAATTTAAGGAAGGAACTGTTCAATAAATGGCCTCGATCAATACTTAACAAAGTATTATAATTTATTTTATGAATATATTACTTATGCACTATAATAAATTAATATAATTACTATATGATCAGTGTGTTTTTCTATACCACCTATTATATCTGACGTAATCGTACTGTCACCTGCATGGTGCTCAAAGGTAAGGCTAACGACAGGCGTACAAATCTTGCCCTTAACAGCAATGAATTTCGTGGATCTTGATTCGATGTTACTGTCGATCAGGTGGCATAAGCAACAGCAACAATAATATAGCAGGAAAGTCAGATCAGCGGGAAAGAAAGATTATGATCAACATTTCTGCTATCTTGAAATTTTTAGTAACTCAAGATAAATATTTTTCAGTTCATAAACAAAATTATGTAAGAAAATTTACAAATAACAGATAACAATAAACAGATAGTCTGTGTTTTTCTGTATTCAAGAGTTCACAAAGCAGGTATAATTTTAGCTCAGAATATTAAACAGATAATTTGTGAGAAGAATTTTTTTAGCAAACAATTCCCACAAATTACTTTAATTTATCTATAATACCTGTCTATGCAGCTTTCGTATAGCATTGATAATTAACATTTGCTTCATTTTCAAATAATTAGTTCAGTGTTACCCTCATGGCTATTAACATGCATTATAAAAGCAGGGCAACTCAATACATTTAATCTTTTTAATATCACACAAAAAGCCTAAAATATTCATATTACTTTCAATATTACATAAGTAGATTTATAGAGTGCGTATGTCGTTATCATTCTGTTTTCTTGGCTTGAATTCTTTTCATTCCTAAAAATGCACACTTTCTCACCCTCAAGTACTTGAACCGTTTTTCTTTTATTTTAAAAGAATATTTTTGAGATTTAATGAATTTAATTAGAAAAAAAAAATTCCAAAAATAAATTACTTTTAATCTTGATTATACACTTTCGCTTAATTTTAAAAGTTTTCCTGTTCTAGACAGAAGAAAAAGGCATATTATGGAAATTTTACGATACATTCATACGATGTTTAAATTCTTGTAACAATGACATACAAAATATAATTTTTAACAACGGAGGGTTTATTTGAAAAGTGATTTTGGAAGTTGCTTTACTAGCTTTCATTTGTTACATTATCTATTTTGAGATATTAACACAAAATAATTTGAAAATGTGTTTCTTTTTTTATAAGCTACCCCATGTTAATTAAACTGGATATTATTATCTTAATTAGACATCCATGAGACGTTTCGAGTTCTTACGGTCTAGATATGGGGGAGGGCTACGTTTATATCTTTCCAAAAAGGCAATTTCTGGTTGCAAATCTATTCATAAGAATAAAAACTTAGTAAATAAGCGACTGAATACAGAGACAAAGTGTCTGGTATTGTTTCAGATAACAATGTCACCAAGAAGTTTAAATCTGTATAATAATATTATGGCATTCTTTCCTTAGAGATTTACTTCACCGAAGAATTAATCTTATAATACTAATTTTTTTTTCATTTCCTGTTTGCTTGAAACTGAAGATGTAATCGTTCGCAAAAGGTTATTTTAAAGCCTTGAAATGTTGGAATGTTTCTTTTCATTTTCTGACACGGAAAATTTTTACTGTATGGCATTGTAGCTATTTTATGAAATAGCCTTTGTGATGATTTTAAGCATGACGTTTTATTTAATATCTAAATGTAACATTCCGTTTTTCATATGTTATGCATTTATTCGCAAATTTTATAAATATTTTCTTTTATCCGAGTGAAAATTTTTCTTGTTTTATATATTATATATATTATCGTTTTATGCATGTTTCTGATATGAAATTTTTCTACCAACTGTTGGAAATAGTTTCAATGAAATGCACTCTTTTCAAATTTGTAAGGTATGTTGTATAGCCATGGTCTTCAAACTTTGTTGACTCGCCGAACCCTTAAAACTATAAGATAAATTTGAGGAACCTCATCCAATCCTTGGAGGAATATATCTTAAAATAATATTTAAAGTGTATATCGACATAGGTTATATGTACTTTAAGTAAAGACAAATAAAGAAAAATGCTGTATTTCTTATTAAAAAATCTTTAACATGATTAATTTAACTTACTCATTAATAGCATTAATTCATTCTGAATTGATTGATTGATTGATTATTAACGTCGCACTGTTCAGCTACACGGGCTTTTGGCGACGGACCACGTAATTTTGAACCATGGTCAAGTGACGTGGACGACACCTGAGCTGGCACCCCCTCTCCTAACTACCACACCACACCAACGGGAGGACGTTTCAGCTCTCGACAGATTTAACGTGCATCGCTGCCCTACACGGCGGGTCTTTAGTGGAAAATTCATTCTGAAGATGTCATCTACTCTTGCCTTATATTTAGTAACTGGGATATGTGTTTGTATTTCTTTAGATAAACGGTTGAAGTCTAGGCTTATTAAAGGTATCTACAGTTGCATTTAATATTCAATGTTAGTTTGTTTCCGTATTTTGTTTGTGTAGCCACATAAGTTGAGAAATATTTTTAACTTGAATACATTGTTCAGAATGGCGTTAAAATGATTATAACTGTGTAAGAAACTTCTGCGCATTCTTCAAATTTGCAGCCTAAAATTTAGAAACTGTTCCTGCTTAAATCTAGATTTTAACATTTGTAAATCTATTAGCGTTAGAATCTGCTGATATATCGATAAGTTGTTCCTTCTCCTTCTTTGGTAAGCGTTTTAATTTATCCATTTTCTCATGTGTTTGGTTTCCTTCTCTGAAAATATTGTTTTATAGGTGTTAGGTATTTTTTTCTTCTCAAAATGTTGTATTTCTTTCCTTTTTTTTAAACAAATAGAAAATGTGCTTTATTGTATTATTTTTAACATTGTAGTCTAAATCCAATTCACTTAGTTTTACAAAACACTGTACATTGCACTATTGAGTCTAAAATTATTTTTGGGAACCCAGGATCATAAACAAGATATTTACAATCTGGTTAGTATGCATAAAAGTAAAAAAAAAACAACTTTTTATATTTTTTCTTTATATAATAAAAAAAAAAAAAAAAAATTACAAAAAAAAAAAAAAAAAAAAAAAAAAAAAAAAACAGGCTATCCGGCGTCGAATTTAATTTTAAAGCTTCTCCCCGTGTGACGTGGGACCTACTTTCGGAAACCTGGCCTCAAATATTTGTGGTCATGCAAAATCCAAAGTGAATGTGAATAGATTTTGCATACATATTAATATTGTTCTTTCCGAATTCTTATTTTGGCTCGAAGAACCCTTGGGTATACTTTGTGGAATCCCAGGGCTCCATGGAACGAATTTGAAGACCACTGCTGTACAGCATTATAGGTTACCTTAAATTGCTTTGTAATTAATTTCAGTTAGTTTTACCTTTTACTTTAATCGTTGTGACAGCCATCCTGCGATAGCTATGTCGTGTAGGATCCGCGTAAGCTAGAGGTGTGGGATTATCTAAAAGATGAGACATTTTGTAATTCTTAACACAACTTTTATTAAGAATAACTTAAATTACTTAATTCTAAAGAACAACTTTCTTTAATCGAGAATAAGCCGCAAATTAAACTGAATATTCAAGTCAGATCGCAACTAGATCCCTTATCTTAATTATATTTAATTATCTGCCTAATCTAACTTTCTATACAAAATATTACCTTTTATAGAGTAACCCTCCTTCCTTGGTTGAAGACACTCCTATTCTGCTATTTGTAAATAAGTATACTCAGACACTATTAATCCTTCTTATAATTAACAATATTAACGAGGATGAGCGTATCCTTCTTCCTTGTGATTAGGTCGTCTAACACTTATTCCGATCTGTTACGCACTAAGTTATCTCTTAGATTGCCGTCCCATCTCACTAAACCCTCTATCCTTTTAAAGTATATCTTATTTGCATTTTCGTCCTGTTTCTCTTCTTGGTATTGGGTTGGAAAAGTTTTGCCATTAATCGTGGCCGTCAAAGAACTTAGGAGTTATGTTAGAAGAAGAACGCGAGAGACGTCACATCGTTTCAATTCATAAAAGAAGCAGAAAGCCTTTTTTTTTCTTTTTTTTAAATATTAATACATGTATTCAATATAATTCTAGATTTCTTCAAAGTATCAATTGTTTATACTAAACTATTTTGTTAGTGAAATTTAGTAATTCATATTTTTAAAACAGCTGAAATAAAATTCACGAATAAATAAGGACTGTGTGTGAATACTAGATTTCTTAGAAAAAATTAACAAGATTGTAGATTTTTCCGAAATTAATTCTACAACCACGTGCTTAATTTTATCTATTTGATTTCGTGGCTCACGCTATTATATCAATGTACATAAATAGGGAATGAAAATATATATAGACCGTTATTTCATACAAACAAATTAAAACAATTACCCGTGGCTCTCTCTTCTCTTACGGATTAAAACTACTCGATTCCGTGAAGTTAATTTTTTAAATCATAGGTCTTTGTTGTTTTAATAGCTAACACTGAGAAAGAGAGCTCAACATTAGATAAATGAAAATATTCAGTTTTACTAAAATAAATTGTTTAATTTAATTCATTTTCAACATCAAATAGAAATAACTTGAATGAGATTTTTCTATTAACATTTTTGATATATTCTGTCCAGTATGTAGTTTGAACTAATAAATACATATCTTTAAAGAATTACTTGGAGGTACACATTGATACTACCTCACTCTCTTAAAAACCCTAATACTTATTTAATGTATATAAGTTTACCTAAGATATTGTTTCTCTTGTTAAATAATATTTAAAATAATTCAATATTGTGAATAAAAGCATGTTATTTGTGAAAAAGCATTGAATAACTTAGTGCTATCAAGAAGAAATACTAAATCTTATTCATATAAGATTTAAAAAAAATGAAAAAAATTCCTGAGTAGCGTTATTTTTTTATTTCTAAATTATTTGCTTAAGGTATCCGACTACGTTCGGAACCGTGATTTTGCAAAAGCGTGTAAATGGATAATATTTATGATATTTAATGTCACTTAGATTAGAATACATGTATAAAATTTTTTTAAGGACATTATGACAAAAAAAATTATTTAAATACAATATTTTGGAAAAAAATTAACTTAGAATAACCTTTTTTCCAAATGTTCTCCGTTTGTAAAAAATGCTTCTATTGTATTAATATTTTGTCTGTATATAGCTCAGACCTCTGTACAGAGGCTCAACTAGAATTTTTGAAGTGCATAACTCGGAAGTCAGTTTATCCATGTTTTACGAAAACAAAAGAGATAAACTTTAAAAAAATACGCCGATAATTATTTCAAATGGTTGTAACTCTGAAAATAATGTGAATTTTCAAAAATCATAGTTGAGCCTCTGTACAGAGGTCTGAGCTACACACAGGCAAAATATTAAAACAATAGAAGCATTTTTTACAAAAGGAGAACATTTGGAAAAAAGGTTATTCTAAGTTAATTTTTTGCCAAAATAATGTATTTAAATAATTTTGTTTTGTCATAATGTCCTTAAAACAATTTTATACATGTATTCTAATCTAAGTGACACTAAATGTCATGAAAATTAAACATTTATTCTCTTTTTTAAAATCATGGTTCCGAACGTAGTCGGATACCTTAACCTTTCTACTTAGGTATACCAGATATATGGGCTAAAATTATCTTCTTTTTGTCCTTTGAATGATATGTTTTATTAAAGGAATTAAACATTAAAATATATACTCTCGTTTGCCTCCTCTCTATTTCATAAAGCCATAAAAGAAGTAACAGGAAATGAGAGTCATTGAGTATGTTGCGTCATGTTCTTAATTTTCAACATTAGATAACATGCAATTATTACCTTATTGCTTAAAACTTGGATATTTTCATATTTTTTAAAACAGAAATAGACAAAGGACAACTTAATTACATTCACTGTGCATTGGAACTTTCTTTATCGTATCAAAAACTTCCTACGACTTTTTTCTTTATTTTATCATATTCTTTTTGTTTTTATTCAAGGATTTTATGCACAGATTTTTATCTTCAATGGCACTTTTTCCAAATAAAGTTTGTTTGGAAAATAAATTTCAATGTAGTTGATTTATTTGTGATGGGAATAAATAAGGTTTTTAAAGTCATTTGGTGTGTGTATGTGGAGGGCGGGGGTCATGATTTCTTCTGAATTTTCTTAAGCATTTTTAGAAAATTTAACAATGAAAAGACAAAAATATGTGTACTATATATATTATTAAGACTATTCCAATAAATAAATAATTGCGTATTTCCTTGCATGAGATTAACTCACAAAATTCATGTAATATTTTTCCTAATTAAGCACCAATGAGTAATTCAGCATCTGTTACAATTGCTAAGATCTTTGGGAAAATCCAAATTGTCAATATAAAATGTGACATCATCTTTTAACCCCTTAAGTGCCAGACTGCGCTTTCTAGCGCACGTGCGTATCCCAGATTTCTGAGGATACTCACCTTGACGTTACAACAAACATTTCATTTTTTCTTTTGACGCTGACTAAGGCGCATGTTCGGTCGTGTTTCGTTTCGCTTTCTAAAGTTTGTATAACTATTTCTGTCGTTTATATTTAATTTTTCTTGCCAACATGGCATTGTCGTTGGATTTCCACGAAAAAGTGATACTGAATCATAATTTTTGCCGGAAACCGATGAATGCGATAGTCACTCTAATACGAATTATCTATTTGTGATGAAGAAAATGAAGAAATAGAACAAAAATGACAATTTACTTATGTAAAAAAATGTGGAAAAGCTTTTTGTTCCAAGGAATATTTCGAGCAATTTCACACGAAGGCAGATTTATAATTTTAATTCTAATTTTCCTATTTTTTTCGAATTTTTGAAACCCAGACATTTTGTAATTTAACTTTCGTAATTTTATACAATCCCAATAAAAGAAAATCTACCCTATAATGTTTCCTGTGGTGGTTACACTAGTTGTACATCTAAATAAGCCATGTATCCACATGAGGTTATAATGGGATTTTGCCCTATACATAGCATGTATCCAGTAATGGATACATGGTACTCAAGGGGTTAAATGCAATTCTAAACAGAAGCTTTGTACATTATAGCTTAGTTTATTTATAACTTGAGAAGCATCCAATTAGGTTTGGAGACCAATTTTTCAAAAATTGGTTATCAGAAGAATTTGATTGTTTTAAAGAGTCATACTATTAAATGAATAACATGTATCACCTACTGTCTTTGAAAAAAGTATTACGTTTATAAAATTTTAGCAAAATTTTCAAAGTTAAGGAAAAAAAAGCACAAATAAAAATATGTTGGACATAGTGTAATTTTAATTTCATTGATACACTTCTTAATCCATCTGCAATGCCACAAACCTCAGGACAAAAGTATTTTAAGAAATAAATATTTTATAGGCACTCAAAAAATTTGATGTCACTGATTTTTCAACAAATTTACTTTGTTTTCATCTAAAAATGGCTGTAAAATATGATTAAATGTCATTAGCTAAAAACCTGCGTTTTGTGTTACACTCTAAAGGGCTTATTGCGTAAGTATTACAAATTTCCTTGAATTTCATTAATTGTTTTGTAGATATCACATTTTTCGCCCACAAATTAATTTGCGACAATTTTATTCTTCAAAAAATACATTTAAAAATATTTTTATAAATAAAATAAATATTAGAAAAAACTTGAGATTCTCCAGTTTTATATATGTTTTATTCCTTCTTCTTCCATATATCCTTATTCTCCATGTTTTATTTCTTCTTCTTTCTAATGGTCATAACACCTAAGACCTAAAACACACCTTTTCAACTTCATCAGATATCAGTGTATAGTGCGTTTTTAAGTTATACTTGTAAAAATTGCTGTTCTTATTAACTAAATTATTTTTAAATCAAGACTATAAGTACAGAATTATATTTTAATTAAAAGAAAGTGTCACTATTTCTGTATAGATATCTTTGTTAAAACTTTCTATTAATACTTAATGAATGGCCATTCCAACTTAACAAGTCAACTGTTATATCAATTAATAGGAAAAACCCAGCCATTACACAAAAAAAGTCATTTTTTGATCAATGCCGATCTGATCGTAAGTACCTTAGTAATCGTGCTTTAGATAATAGTGCAACACTGTTTGGAAATTTAAGTCAAATAGGAAAACTGTTTTCTTACTTAAAAGAACCAAACAATGGGAGCATTAATGCAAAAGAAAACAATGATTTTTCTGAAAAATATATGCTTATTTGCTGTCCCACAACAACAAAAAGTTATTCCGTCCTTTTCTTCTTCATATGGAAGAAGAATGTTATGAAAGCTGAAAGTTTCACAACAATATCTCTGACCTAAATTATCCCTCACAATGCGAAAACACAGAATAATCTTATCTTGAGCGAACTCATTTTCAACCGCACCCTCAATGTCCATTAGTCTTTTGTCATTCCAAAGGTCATTACCCAAAGCGTAAATGACCACTGACGACCAAGGAAGAAGCAAATCCTCAAAGATGATAGTTTTGAGGGTGGCTGACCGTTAAATTGCATTAAGATATCAAATGGCCGATACAGTTCAGGAAATGCAATATTTCTGGATATTAAGAAAAGGCGGAAATATGAAGAACATACTAATTTGTACATTTGTTCATCAATAGCGTATTTTCAATAAATGTTAATACTGTTCAACTGCAGGAATTGAATAATATTTGCATGATATTGGGAATGTAAGAGACCATTGAATAGTTTTATATTATATTAACCCCCTTAAGAGGCCAATTTTTTGTCCAAAATGTTCCAAAAAAGGTCAATTTGTTATTGCATATAACTAAGCATAATACTTAACAGAATGCGGAAATGGAAGGATTTTATTTTAATTTTTTCCACTTTAAAGTATTCACACTACTTTATAATTGCGGAAAACAAAACACCCTAAATATTTGCTTTTTATAAGTACACTCTGTATGCTATAAAGAATGTTTCATATATCTTAAAATAATTTCTCTCATATTAACAAAAAAATTTCACATTTGTACCGCTTCTTAAAACGGGTAAGGATTTTGTGTGTGTGTGCATATATATATATATATATGCACATACAATTTGAAGCATGGTCTAAGTCTTATATTGCAACGGGGATAGGGATAATATCGTTTTTATTAATTATATTATCATTTTCATTTCTTCTTAAGCAACAAATTGCATATTACCTTGTCAATCCCTGTTCTTTATCGAATATTTTCAAGAATCTAAATACCTGCCTTCAATGAAAAATTCCCACCTTCACCACAAAGAAAACCCCGGATGTGAATTATTTCAGTACCATGGACAAATTGCATCTCTTAAAAACACTAGCACTTCTAATCTCAGTATAAGAATTAAAAATATGTGCAAATCAAAGATAGAAAGAAACAAATATCAGTGCCCGTACAACGTACGGGCAAACCCGTCGTGGTCAGCTTTCGGCAGCCCGTACGATGTACGGGTAAACTATTTAAAGGGTTAAAATAATCAAAGTAGAGTGAGACACAATATATTCTAAATTTAAATTTTTAGTTGAAAAGTTTGGAGACATCCATTATACCTATAATAAGAGTAATATTGTAAGAACCCTAAAATGTTCTCGTGTTAATTATATTTACTTTAGAGAAAATGAAGATTCAGTTATACACCCTTTTTTTTTTGTAGTCTCAATAATATTGGTATGTTTGTTTAGTTTGATTTGTTTTGAGATGCTAAAGTAATGAAGAACTTTACTTTCATACTTAAACTTTTAGTGATTTTGTTTTTATGTACATATCAGGACTCACATTAAAATAATTTTATTTAAAAGGGGAAAATCAGATGTTTAAGAAATTTAAATATTGTGCTGCACAAATTATAAAAAAAAGCCTAACTTAAGAGAAATGGACACAAATAATGGTTAACTAGTTTTCTGTTCCTCAAAATCAGTTTTAATCAAAACATTCACTTTGCTTTAAAGCTCTGGTTGTTAACTACTAGGGAAACCTCATTTCTTTTAATGAAAATGATTATTTGAAACCTGAAATATTATGCTAGCTATTGTAGATAATATTTCTCACTGTTAATAATATATATACACAGTTAAAAGCTTTTATTTATTTAAATTTTTTTTAAAAACACGAAATTTTTGTATCCGCTTAAAAGTTTCTTAAAAAAGAAATCATATTAAGCTGAAAATTATAGTAAGTACTAAGTCATATTTAATTTTGTTTTAAAACAATGTAAAATTTTTTTAATCTTTAAACTATAAAAGGGATTACACTTCTTAACAGTAAATTGTCCAAAGAAATAGTCGACTCAATTTAAAAGACAGCAGTGAAATGTAATGAAAAAATGTGAACATTGAAGGGGGAAATTACAAATTAACGTAACCTAATTAAGTTAATCAAGTTAATATACCTGTAGTGGGACATTATTTTTTTCATGTTTCTTTCAATTATAAGAGGAATGAAAAATATTTTTTCAAATATTGTTAGTTAATTAAAGCCCCTTAAGTAATAATAGATAAAAGAATTTCTTTCTTAACTTTTATTTATTAAAAATAACGAGTAACAGAAAGCGATTTAGATTAATAGAAGATAAAATTTATTACACTAATGTTACAAGAATGAAACATTATAAAACGATACAAAATAATAGGAAAATCGGCCAAATGTTATTAAAAAGGACAGTTTTAACACACTACACTTCCTGCCGTTTTATGTCAAGCACGGACTGTCACCCTAATTATTTATCTCACGTTCCTAATTTTTTATACCTTTTTCAAGTTTGCATTTCCTATTTTGCATGTTACTTCTGAGTTCAGTTTACGGTTTTGAAGGTCATGAGAAGCACAAGTATAACGAAATTTAATCTATTTTAGGTTTACGCGACAGTCAACCTTTTCTGACCAGCATTTTAAAGAGTTACAGTAAGTAGAATATAAAGTATATTTTTAATTGTTATTTCTTCTTAATATTTAAAACTTCTTGGTGAATAAATTTGTTTAAAAATACTTTAAGGTATAAATGCAGCAATTAGTGAAACAGTTTTATATTTACTTATTTAGGATTTTTTTATCTATATAATGCATATTTAATTAATTATTTTTTTGATGAATAATATTTTTGGATGTGTTTCGTATATTTTGTGCATCACTTTTTTATCATTTTTTAAAAATTATTTTTAATAATACTCTGGATCTCTCTCTCTCAGGGATTAATTAAATATTCATACTCGTTAACTTTAATGTGATTTTATAGTGCTGTCTCCTGAACAGCTGAAATTCAATTGTTATGTTCATGTGAAGACTTATAATGAAGTGTCAACTACTAGTATTTAATTGCGTTTTTTATTCCTTACAGAGTGACTCCCTTCGAACAGTTCCTTTTTATCAGTATCATCAATCAAAGAATTTTTCTTGTATAGCTGTCTGCGGATACTATATTTAGGGCAGGTCTTCTTTTGTAAAGTGAACTTTTGCTTCAGGGTGGAGCATAGCTACTAACACAAACTTATTTTTTGAATAAGAAGACAAGAGATGATAAACAATCTTTCAAGTCCATTAGAAAAGAAAAGGACTTTTTATATAGTAAGATACTAGTGCTAAGGCGATTCCTTATGTATAATTCGAGATGAGCTTTACGTATAAGAATGATGTTAATGTAGTTTTTTATTTTAAGTAAATATGTATATATTTTTTATAAACCAAGATGATTTTGAGTTTAAAAATTGCAATGCAAAATTTGATAATTTTCCTTTTTAAATTCCAGACATGAAAACGCATATTTATGAAAAATAATATTTTGGTGTTGAAAATAGGAATAAAAGTTTTCTCAGCGTTTGGGGGAATCAAAAGTTATTTTTTTGGAAACTTTAGTGGAATAAAAATTTTTAGTTTTTTTTTTGCATTAATTTGAATAAATTTAAAGTAATTTTTCTGAATTAAAAATCATATATTATGCTTCTTTTCGTGATAATTTAAATAAAGCTTTGTTTTGTGTAATATAATATTTAAAAATAGCATGTGCAAGTTGTGGATTATTTAACACATATTTCATTTCCAGTATTTCAATCAAGTTTTAATATATCTTTATATCATTAGTTTTCTTTTTTTTCGTATACTACTCCTTGTGAAAGCTGCAACACCATGAAGAAATAATATAAGTTAAACAAAATTTGTAGAAAAGTGCAATACTGGTTAGGATATACAAATGAATAGAACTGCAAAGCCATTATGTATGTTAGAGACGAGAAAAATACCATCTAAACTCTTCCAAATGAACTGTGTATAAAAGGAATTCTAAAGGTGCGTTACAATAAGTGTATTTTTGTTTGACTGCAGTAAATGATTGATTTGATGTCCACATGCACATTGCTAAAAACGTAAAGTGCCACACAAACTGCTAACGAATTTGAACTTGGCTGCGTAGTCAACCAACGCGTGTGGATGGCCTTCCTTATCATGGAATCGCTATTCTCATGGGTCGAAACGCAACAACAGTAATATTTGTACCTAAGAGTATGACCATGGAAAACCGAACAAGTCCAAATTTCAAGCCACGCATTATAACATCATCACCGCTCACTGTCCTCTCGTGTGTTGGCACAACATTGGGTTACGTCAACAAGTGAATCACTGTACAACGTTTACGTGCAAAGATTCCCCTGCGCAAGATTCCTTTATCGCTGAGCCATCGACACCTCTGACTGCAATGAGATAATCAACACAGTCAATAATGTGCCGATTGGCAACAAGCCGTCTTCTTATAGGAGTCCCGCTACAATCTGAAATATAATAATAGATACTGACTCATTAGATGCTACAGAGGGGAACTCTCTTTTTCTGATATGTTATTCAGCATTATATTAGGCGAACACCTGTGTTATGGCAAGGAATGGTATATGATGGGCGATCTTGCATACACTAAATTTGTAGTGTTCTTGAAAAGCATTCTCTACACCAGACAAGTCGGGGAGTCCGAGGTCTTACCACTCCTACAATGCTTTGCGAGAACTGCATTTCACCAAGACAGTATCCATCCACATGCTAACCGGAATGTGCAAGCCTTCTTCAGTGTGTAACAGGTTCTGTTTTTTCTATGGCCTGTGCGTGCTCGAGGGATTTGTCTTTCATCGATCATGCTTTTGTTTACATCGATCGGTGACTGGTTCGTTATGCAGAGAGTTCTGCTGAACTTTTGCATTAGATAGAGGCCAATTGAGATGCCACTCCTCAGCATGATATTTAAAATCTGTATGATTCGATGAGACGTCATGTACAGGTTCTAATCACTGCGTATGGTGGCTGCATATGCTATAGAGTTTAGGTATTTCTTTGTTTTATTATTCATCTTGCACCATTAGATCGTACAGTCACTCACATTGTCTTATTACTCTGTAAATTTGATAGCTTATTTAAATCAATAATACATGGAATAAATTTTATTTGTTTCTTATTGTTCTTTCATAGTGTTGCAATTTTCGCAAATGATAGTGTATGTAAACATATAAGACTGAACTTATTCTGTTGTTGAGAGATTGATCATACAGAAATGGGCCTAAATATAAATACTTTGAATGATTTTTTTGGAAAATAGAAAATAAATTAAGTGGAGAGAGAGAGAGAAAGAGAAATATAGAAAGGGAGAGAGAGAGAGAGAGAGTCTCTCTTAAGATATATATTCGTCACCTCCGAACTGGGTATTATTGCATTAACAATATTTAAAAATTGCTTAGATTTAGAGTAACTGTCATGAATAAAAATATCGAAAATTGCGTACATATAAACTCTTAGATCTGAAAGGTATAAATGTCAGGTTGCGTAAGTAAAGACAGCATTTTAGAGAAAATAGCCAACACGTGACTTAAACAGTTTGCTAGAAATTCTGAAATGCGTGAGACAGGTTGTAACCCTTAACTGGGTAAGCAGTGTTAAATCACTATAGTCTTAAGAAATTATAAAAGTTTCAGATTATTTGAAAATCTTTTCTTCTTTTTGTTTTAAGAAAGTAGTAATAATGCTGATGTTTCTATTGCCTCAAAACAGAAGTAGAAAATGCTAAAATAATATAGGTAAGTAATCTTAAGATTTTATGTGGGATATAACGTCTCCCTCACTTTATATGCTTCTTAAAATCGAAAATTCTAAGATTAGACACAATTCCAAAACAAGAACTTATGAAATTTAAGCTTATGAAAAATTTAAGCTGTTGTGATTATTTTTTAAATTTTTAATACTAATTAAGCTTTTATTTATAGATATGTTTATACTTTTTCTGTTGTTTCCTTTTTTTATTTATATTCTGTCATTAACTTTTTTTATCAACATTTTATCTTTCTTTTTAGTCTTAATGGGACTAGCATCCGAAAACTCAACTTTGTAAGTTCACTCTGTTATTCGTATTAAAAAAAGGTAAAAAGTGCAACGGTAACATGAAATCCCATTAAAATAGTTATAACGTAAATGACCTTGCTCTCTATTTAAAGTTTTTAAAAAAGGAGCAAAAAAGAGAAGATGCTACTTTTAGAAAACATTAATATTCTAACTAAGCATCCAAATTGGACTCCTGCTCCGTGATGCAAATAAAAGACCATAAATGAGGTGCTCACTTCCTTTTTTGTGGCCAAATTCCCCATGCCAGCTACCGAATGCAACTATAAAACGTAACCTCTGACAACTCGAATAGTTTCTTCACGTTCTTACCCAATTACTTTCCATTTAAAAAAAGTCATCAAAAGAACTTCCTTTTTTTCTAACTACAAAAAAGTTAGACCGAGTCTTTTAGAAAAGAAAAAAAGTCTATGCTTGAGTTTGAACAATAAGCGATTTTATGAAGGCACAATAGTTCATCTCTTCAGTTCTCTATCCGCTTTACTAGTTGCGAGGAAAAGAACTGCTTAGTAGAATAGAGTACCCTCCAGTTGTCAACACTCATTACGTGCAGGGTTTTAGAATTAGTTGTCACCGAATAATAAACTTTTATGTGGAACTGAAGAAGTTCTTTCCGTTATTTGTGAATGGAACTGGTTCCTTTATGAAGAACTACTGACCCTGAATATATTTAGTTGATAGACATCTAATTGGTGTCGTAAGATGACGTTGAATAGGTGCTGATGTTACGAGATGTAAATTAACAATTAATTAGTATGCTATATATATAAATAACATAAAGTTTTCAATGACTACTTTTTTTTGAATTGATGGAAAAGTTTTTTTTTTGCTGGCAGTTTTAATTTTCTTTTTAAAAAAGGAACCAATTGATTAAAGTTAGTTACTTAAAGCATAATTAACAGGACTGTATTTCAGAAACCTTAATTAAGATTGATATGAAGTAAACATATTTAAATTATTATTAAATTAGCAATTCAACACGAGTAGATTTGATTTTCAGGTTAATATCATGTTCGTTAATCGTTCTTGAAATTAATTTATTTTTTGAAGAATTCTATGGAAAGAGCTATGACATTTCCTAGAGAAATCACTCTTAATCGTTTAAAATTTGTCTTATGGTAAATTTTAAGAAAGCTGAAAAAGAAAAATCGAATAGTTCAAAATATCGTAAAGAATTTTAATTCAAGATAGAATGTCTTAAGAGAATTTTTCAAGCACTATTTATACTAAAACTTTGATATAAAAGTTGAAGAAAAGTAATAATATTAAAACAGAAATTATTTATATTTAGAGATAATATATTCTCTTGAGATATTTGAAAAAATTCCTTATACATAAATCTTTTTTTCCCTTTTCCCAAAATGTTGCCAATTACATGATAGTAACTCAGACGTTGACCGACTATTTAATTTAAATTTTGGTTTATGCGATCAAGGATTTTTTATGATATTATGCATGTAAACTCGAGTCCTATATTACGATAAAGATCACCCGGGAACTCCTTTATTTCTTATACTTACTCATTTAGCTTTTTAAAAATATGACATGACAGGAAATCCAAAATAAATTTATCATTTTATTTAAACATGCAAGTCTATAAGGAAAGATGGTTCTATAATCTCAAATAATCAAGCTGCTGTAATTCATTTTATTTGAATTACTCAAGTTCTGGTAATATTAGGCATATACTTAAAACTACGATTTTTTTGCATGAATTATGCATGAATCAGCATGTATTTGAAAAAAGAAAATAATGATTTAAAAGATAAAAGCATATAGATCAATCTATTGGACTTCCTCCTATATTAGCTGTTCTTGTATGGGGGATAAACATTGATTTGGCTATTTTCTATGCTTTTGGCGTACTTTTTATTTTTCCATTTCAATTTTAAAAGAGGTAGTGATATATAATTGTAGTGATATTAGCAGTTTAAATAAACCAAGACATTAGCATTATCCATTCCATTTGGAAAAAAGAATGTAATCAAGACCCCCTATTTATTTATTTGTTTATTTATTAAACAGGTGCATTTTATATTATAACAAACTCTTACGATATAATTGTACATGATTATATATTTAAGTTATTCACAGAAACAGAACTAAAAATGTTGTATGAAAAAACTCTTATGATATAATTTTACATGATTACATATTTAAGTTATTCAGAGACTGAACTAAAAAAACTATATGAAAAAAAAATCTCTCAATAGCATTTTAATTTTCATATTAAGGTCTATAGAAATGTTATACTGTCTTCAATTTATCCTGTTCCTTGATGTGGAGAAATCAAATGTATCATTTTCCAGTTTTTATATAATTGTGTTTTACTTTAAAACCGTACTAATAAATTATTCATATATCTTTTACTGCCCCAATTTTCTTGTCATATTTTATTAAATATAAAATATTTTTCAGGGAAGCAATTTCATAAGAAATCATAGAAATAAAAATTCATGCTGAGATCGAAATGAAACATTAATATTTAATAAAAAAATATGAAATGCACCTGCTTTTTGATACCAATTTAAAAAAAAGAATATATTTATAAATTCTGAGTAATTTGTTAGTATTTAATGCAACATATATTAGATGTTATAATCTTAAGAAGCCTAATTTTATTTGTTCACTGTTAATTTATTTAGCACAAAGTATGTATAAAATATAAAAGTGTCCTAAGAAATACTATTTGGTTAACTGTAAAACTATCAATGTAATTGTATAAGCAAATTAAGTTTTTGCTATTAAATAAAGTATTCATACGAATATTGTTGATAGTAAATATGTATTTATTGTAAAATCCGGCGTATAATGCACACTTTTAACACAACAGATTATATCGAAATTTACAGGTGCGCATTATACGCTGGGTATGAAAATGAGAGCTTTAAAATAATAATAAAAAAAAAAAGGATGAACATTG
Organism: Trichonephila inaurata madagascariensis; assembly: GCA_019973955.1. Classification (NCBI taxonomy): domain Eukaryota; kingdom Metazoa; phylum Arthropoda; class Arachnida; order Araneae; family Nephilidae; genus Trichonephila; species Trichonephila inaurata. Next base: position 604,830 of record BMAV01004685.1, on the reverse strand, counting down.
AAAAATATTAGACTTCTACATAGATTGAAATACTGTTTATTTAAAAGAAATAACATTCCTTATGAACTTAAAGCGTTGTTGTTCTAGAAGTGTATTATTTTTTTCAAAAGCCTCGAATAAATGACTTCAAAACATAAGATCATTTCTCACATACATTTCAGATTTTTTCGTAAAAAACAGGGGTGCGCGCTATACGGCGAATATACCTAAAAATTAAAAATTGCGGCTTGAAAGTATAGGTGCAGTTATAAGCCGGATTTTACGGTAGAAAGAATGAGTAACAGAGAATTCCAAGTTATATTTCTCATTATCTAAAATAAATAAATAGGTTTAAAGCTACTTTTTATGAAAAAAAAAGCGTAACATTGTTCATACATAAGAAAAATGCATTTTTTTCTTATTAAATCTATATGCTTTAGTGACTGATCACATATACATTAATTTAAAAATCTTTTCTGCGTTTTCAGATAAAAGAAGAATAATAAGGGAAAGGGAGAGAGAGCAGCTCTCTCTACTGATTTTTTCTCTTATTTTTTCCAATAAATTTACTCTTAATGTTAAAAGCATCAAACAGGCTTCCTATAACAAGCAATATATTTTACGAGATTTAATGGCACATTTTTTTTGCTTTACTAAAAACAAAATTCTTGTTGTAGAAAATTCCTCATCCAATGTGATAATTATTTTGCTTCTTGAACACTGTTGCATTATTTTCGTTGTTTCAAATTTTACTGTACAATAAAAATTCTACAAAAATATTTCGTTTACCAATGAAATTAAAGTTGAGAAAGTATACTTACACATTTAATGGATAATTGTAAAAAGAGAAAGCGAGACGAGATCTTTAGAAATTTTTATTTCAAGTTCACACTGTTTATTTCCCCGATTTCAGGTCGCTTTTATTTTCAAAACACTGCAAACAGATAAGTTTCAAAAATTCAAAACAACAAAATGATATATTTAGGATAAATCTACATTGTGAAAACACTTAATATATGCTTAAAAATAATAAATTAAAGATAGAATTAAAAAAAAATCCCGAGTACGTGTGGAGCCTGCCAAGTCTAAAGGTTTCCTCCATGCCGTAAGCCAATAACCTCTATTACACAAGTGAAAGAAAACAGAAAGAAAAATCAGCCCTTCCCACAACTTTTATTATATATATCCCCTTACAAAATATAACTAACTAAAAATTACCGTGGGTGGATCTAAGAGCATATCAGTCCAAGTTGGGCGTTAACTGTTCTCTCCGCATCTAGGAGAATTAGTTGTATCATCAGATTTAAGATTCACGTCAGATAATATAGCACCGGTTTAGAGTTTATTATGATTCTAATTATGAGACCGACCGATGTTCTACTTAAAACCTGTTTCAATTTTGGCTACTTGAAAAGGAGTGAACATCTGAGAACCTGGTGTGTGTGTGGACGATGCTAATAGATTGATTTCACTAGAATGAAAAGATGAACGAAAAATTATAGGTTTCGAAACTGTTATTAAAAGTCGCCTACATGTGAAAAATCAGTGGTTTGGTTTTCTGCAGTCTTATTAAAAGAGTAAACATAGATGTATAATGTCTGTAGTTTTGTTTGAAAGAATTGAGTCTTGTTAAGCACATAATCAACAATTTTATTCTCAGCAACTATAATTTTATGCGAGAGGAAAGTCCATCCATAATTATAAAATGCAGGTTGGGCAAAAAATTAATTGTTGTGATGGAATAGCTTGAATCTTTCTTTTTTTTAGAAATATAGATTACTTATTAAAAGATAAATATATCTTAATGAGAAAAATATGTAATGTATTTAATTGCACAAAATAAACAAAGTTGCGTTCGTATAAACGAAACAATGTTTCCTTATGAACGATGTAGCATATAAATATTTTAGAAAGAATAATAAGAGACTTCCAGGGAGTTCTGCTAAACTGTAATTGAGAAACTAACCAAACGCAAAATTATAATAATTACGTTATAATTGTATCGGAGTTTAAACTAATTTTCATCCTTTTTAATTAAAAGATTTAGTTCATCTCTGTTACATTAATATTATATCATAATTTACTGATTTCAATATGTAATTTAATTGGCAAAACTTCCGCATCATACGTTTTAATTATTTTCAAACGTTATCATGTGTGTGTATAAGGGGAAATGAATATAAATAAACATATAATGAAAAAATAAGCTGTTTCACTCATTGCCATTTTTTTGTTCCTATTAATACATTTATCTGTAATTATTAATATATATATTTTATACAAATTTAAAAAGAAAATCAAATTATATCTTATTTTTTATACTGACTTCAATACAAATTCACTATCAGTAATAAGAATTATTTTTTAAAAGTTCTATATCCTCTCTTCTTCTAGTAACTATATAAGTATGTATATTTCAACATGTAATACATTATTTTCAGATTTCGAAAGAAGTAATTTATGCTAATTACCTAGGGACAGAGATTTACGAGATCTAAATCAATGTTGTCATGGGAACTTTGACTATAGACTGCTTGAATCTTTAGCTCGTAAATCGAATACAATTGGTTTTTGAAACAGGTTTAATTTATTTTTTCGGCAAGAGACAAGATACATTTATATGCAGTGTGGGAACTGAACGATTTGTTTCGTTATTTCGTTGTCCTCCAGCACGCAATTCATATTGATTAGGTCCTCAAAATAAGCCTTATAACAGTTTTTTTTTGTGCTTTAGCATCATTGTATTACTCGATTTCATGAAATGACAACCAAAGCAGTTATTTTCTATCACTTATTTACAATAAGAGACTTCCAGATATGTTAAAAAATTAGGTTTACCATATAATTATTATTATTTCGACAGAGGCACAACAAAACTACATTCATTATTTAAATTAGGATGAACGATATTAGTTGTACTCTGATTTGAATTTTTTAGAGCTATTTAATGATCGGTAGAAAATGATCAGTTTCAATTATAAATCTGCAAAGGGTTTGTATGGGAAAATTTTCGTTGTAAAATAATAGATTTAATCAAGTAGTAAAATTACTACAAAAAAATCTATAATATTTTACTATTTTGTATTCATCTAATTTAAAAAACCTTTAGATAAACATAACAAGAAATTTCCGAAAACAGGCAACATAAATAAATTTAATACAGATTTTAAAATTGGTATAAAATACATCAAAGTTTTTTAATGATTAACTTAATGAGTTGAAGTCGAATATACATATATTATAGTTTTTATCAAACATTAATTGAAATAGATATTTCCTCTCTTTTTATTTACCTAACTTTAAATAAATTAAAGCACTAGATCCCCCCAAAATGAAAAAAAAAATAATAATTATTTTTTAACAAGATTACTTAGAATAATTAAATGTGAATATTCTTTATCTTAGAATAATTAAATGAATATTCTTTATCTTAGAATAATTAAATGAATATTCTTTATCTTAGAATAATTAAATAATCTCTTGAATATTTCTGCTCAAAAGATCCAGTTGTGAAACATAAGTGAAATTTCGATATAAGCAAACAATACTTGAAATTGTAATGTTCAGTTGATATTTTTATTAAGCGATAATCAGCTTTTCATAACTCATGTAATATCATTTCTAGTTTTGAATTGAAAATTAATGATGCTATTGCCATATAAAACGATGACAAACCTTTCATAATACTCTGGTTTAAGTTGTTAAGGTTTATGCTAAGAGTTTTTATTTTAGATTTCCTCTTATAAATTCTACGCATTTTTTTTACATAAATATGATTATCGAAATGTTTTAAAAACCGTCCTCAATGATTTCTTCAGTAATTTTTGATACAGATAATGCACTATAAAATAGTTCATAATGTATATGTATAAGTGTATTTTGATATTTTTGAAATAATCGTAATTTCTAAGAGATAACACTCTTTTTAAATGTTACAATTCAAATAATTCTTCCCCTCAGGTAGATGAAAGAGGGAAGAGGATTGTATTAATTTGCTATTAAGTATTTCGGAATCACATTTCTCTCCTTGTTAGAGATGTACGAATTGTCAAATCAAATCACAGTGCAGTTGACAAAAGTTAATATTTTTCATAAAACACTAGGAGAGTGATTCGAGATTTTGAGATTATTTTTTTCTTCAATATTTTGTTACAAAAATAGAATATACCGAGGATTTTTTTTACTATATTTTACTTTTTTTGTGTTTCTAGTGACATAGTGTTTACGATATTTATTCATTTCCTATAAAATTCAAATTTCTATATGGTCACCAGTGAATCATTAAGAGTTTTAATAGAAACTATTTTCACAGCTTTGTCGTTATGTCATATTGTTAGAGATTTATATTTGTGCGCTTGAATTTATATGAAATTTTCACCATAAAATAATTTTGGTAATTTTATCTTTGTGAAATTCCTGATCAATTTTTGGACGTAATATTTTGCCATGTGTGTGTGTATTTAAGATTATTAACATTTATTTCGACATCTCTTTTCCAAGTTCCTCATAAATACTTCAGAATTTATATTGATATTAACACTGCTTATCTTCTACACTACAATCGACATTAGATGATAATCAATTAGTGTTTAAAAATAATCTGTATCACTCAATGTGTATTATATCTATAGAAAATGGAGAGAGAAAAAGCACAGAGATTTAACTTGTATTATTTCTGTTATATGAATACTAGGAACAAAAACGATGCAAATATGTTCAAAAAGACTACTTTTCTTTAATTGCTTGTTTTTTTGTATAGACCAGGGGTTTACATAGAGTTATTATATACGTTTGTTGTGTTGGGGTAAATACAGGATATATTCTTTAGCTTACTGAATATTAAAAACCATTAAATTATAGAAAGCAAATGTTAAGAATCTCTTAGAAAAGTAAATATTTGTTAAAAACTTTAAAGATAACTGCGAAGAAAGAAAGTTGTTGCAATAGATATACAAATACAGTATTAAATGAAAACATTTTGTAAGCAAGAAAAAGGGAAAGTGAACCGGGGGAATTTGAACAATAGAATCGAAAGTGATCGGAATAAGACTCTTGAGTGAGGATATTTAATTATATGTACATATTCTATAAAGAAAGTGATTCACCAAGAAGAGCTATACGAATGGGATAAAAATCGTTAAGTGTAATGTGTACACGTATTGAAAAAAAATAAAACAAAAAAGCAAACTGTATCATAAGAGTTGAATGTTTTATTCAGGAGATATATAAAGTTACAATAAAAGAAAAAAAAATCAATAATGTGTTGGTCCATCTCTGGTATTGATGCAAGCTGTTATCTGGCTGGACATTTATTCGTAGAGTTATACAATTGTATAGAGTTATACATTGACATACTGTATGCATGTCGGGTATGCCAACCAAAATAATCTGGCTATCAAATGAATTGCAACTCATACAATAACTTCTGTTTGTCAAACTGTATGGCATACAGCAATCGAGTAAACCATTGCTGTCTCAGGCGTTTTTAGGTACTTCTTCACTGTTCATAGGTCTTAATTCGTAACAGAATTCATCTCTGAAAGCAATTCTACTCTTTTCCGTGAGATTCCAGATGGAATGCGGCCTGCTCTACTACAGATTGAAAAAGTGAGGGGTAGTCAGCTCAATGGCCTCTGAGACATCAGCTTGCCTTTGTTCAGTGCAGTCACTGGTGGCGCAGTTGCATATTGGATTACCAATGAAGACACATCAGGGGTTGTGAGCGCGGATAGAACGATCACTCTGCCCTCGCATTCAGAAACTGCTTTCGATCAATCCCTACATTCTTGGCGATCTGCATGACCATGATTTCCCTATTTCTACCAACATCGTCGGATTATAACATCATTTCGACACAAATGTGAACAATAATGCGATTTGACCACAATGATTTCTTTTGTATAATTGTATGTCCTTTCTCATATGTTGACATCTTCTCATGCTGTTTGTGAACCCATCGCGGGGCATTGTTAAAGTTCATGAAAGTTGACGAATGTACATTCATACAGAAATTATGCCTTACTATTGAAATGTCTTCTATTTTACACAGTGGCGTGGCAGATAATATTAGGGTTCCCCCAAGTCAGGTATTGAGCCCCAAACCGTAAGCGTCAGTCAGGATTTGAGCCCTCTAGAATCCTGGCCCCCCACAATGCGGGGGTGTACAGTACGCTATACTGGTTTTACACACGACCCGAATGTTTCACAGTAAAGCTCTGAAGATCCAGCTAGTTAGTTATTACTGGTAAAGCTAATTATTTGCGCATCCTTTCGCAAGCTTTCTTTTATTTCCTAATTATTTGCGCAAATGCGTATAAGCATTTTCGTCTCATTCGGACTACTTATTTTCGGTATATATATATATATATAAGTTTGCCTCTTCAAAAAATCTTATTAATTATAATAAAATAAAATTAGAATATTTAATATCTGATTTTTATTTTACCATTTCAATAAACCTCCGAAATATTAGAAATTATCATTGCTTTAAGTTTGTACTCTTCAAAATGATGACATAAAAGGAATATTGGGTTGGTTAAAGTTATTTCTGTTCATTTAACAAAAGTATGTAATGCTTTCTTTTCTGAGAAAAATCTATTTAATTTTTATAGTTTTTGCCAAGCTATCGAATTCCTAAATTTTAAACTTTAATATTCTGTTTGTAATTTTATTGGTAAAGGCAAACTTATAGCTCCATTTTTAATGTTAATTAAAATACATAAAGTACATTTCGAAAATTTTCGTAAATCCTATTAGTTAGTCTATCTATATATAACTTAAAAAAAATTTAATTAATTGTATTACAATAGAAAAATTGAACAATTAAAAATTATTAAAAATTTAAAATTGTACAGTTATATGTAACATATGTATATATACTATGAATATAGCAGAGGTTTCTAATGTGGCTGGAAAATTAAGTCTCTAATCAAAGATGATAGATTTCTTTTGTCAATATATGAAACAACTCGTGCGAAACAAACGGACTACATTCATTTGCCTATATTCTGCGCTAGAAAATATTCATTTGCGTAGATTACACATTGCGGTTACATCAAGTCAAAAAAATGAATAGTTTGTCGTATGTTTCGTGCAGATTTGATAAAGTGTAATTTAATCTGTCGATGCACTTAAAACAAAAGGTACTGCATCCTATTCTCTGTTATGTGTTGGTAATCTTTTTTAATGAGTCCTTTTGTTAATAGCTGGATCTATGTTTAATAAAAATACAAAGTATCTAAAGGAATCAAATTATTTTAACGGAAGTTATTGATAATGATATCGGTTAAAGAAAAAATAACCGTTTTCCGAAAAAGCACAATTGAAAAGCAAGTAGATTGCGATAATATTATGTAAAAAAACCGGTATTTTTACTTCACAGTATAGTTATCTAAGTGGTTTTATTTGAACGAAAAAATGATAATGATTGTTCAACGGAAATGAACAATCATTAGCATGTGATATTTTTATTTTTACAGGAGTCTATGTATACTTTAAAAAATAATTCATTACTGAATAAAATATACTAGAGTAATTTGTGTTATAATAATGATATTGTTATCTCTAACGCTCTTGCTTATTATTTTGACTCAGCTTATAATTCAAGCACGAACTATGATTGAGATGGTGTCATGGCTAACTGCTTTGGTAACTTGGTTAAAAATGATTCTGTTACCTATGAAGATGTGTTTTTGGCAATTAAAGAGCTGAAATTCTCTTTAACTGTTGGAAGTGTAATCTTACACCTGTTTTATTATTAAAAGGTATGCATTGTTGTTTTATCCTTTAATTATTTTATTTAATCTTTCTTTGGAAACAAATACATCCTGTGATTTTTAGAAGCAAACCAAGATTATTTCCGTTTTTAAAGAGGCCGAAGTGATTCTAAAAATTATGAACGAATTGAAACTTAGAGTCCATTCTCTAAATAAATAAATTAGAATAAAAATTACAGTTTCACTTGACTTAATTAATGACTTTTTTCTCACAATATTTTTCCACGATTGCTGGTCTGATGTATTTCTTATGGTTTTAAATTAATATTTCGTAAATTATTGTATTCAAATTAATAACACAATGGCTTAAAAATTTCGTAAATAAATACCTTGGTTTTTCAAAAAATAATAAGTGTTTTATTATTGGTGTAAATTGGATATAAAACGGAGTTCTCTCTTTTTTTCCCCCAAAAAACTAATATATATATATATATGATATTCTAAAAGCTAAAAACTATCTATTGATCTAGGCTCATTTTGTAGCCAATAGAAAATAATTAACAAGTGACAGTTCAAAGTTATACATGTAGCATAAATAAAAACTCTACTTATAAAATATATTATTATCCACATTATTTATATATATAATAAGGATACAAATAAAAACATTTTTTTTAAAAAAAAATTACAATAAATAAATAAAAATTAAAGAAAGGATAATTTTTAATACTTCAGATTTTTATTTATGTTTTATAAATATTTTACACTGTATTTACTCGAATCTAAGCCGCACTATTTTTGCAGTGTTAATGCTACTGAAATTCGGATGCGGCTTAGAATCGAAAGCAAAGCATTTGTTGGATGAGGGAAATTGAATTTCCAACCTTTTCAAAAGAAAAATATAACCGTGTATTCTGACCACTTGCATCGATGACTTATCTCGTTCCTCAGTTTACCTTCAGTATTCAGTCTATTCTAAACATCGTTTCTGCTCGTATTTAGAATTATTATTATTATTATTATTTTGTATACACCTTCTTTTAATCCCCTAAACATCAAAGATATCAGTAATGGCATCAAGATGAATTCACTATGAAGCAAGTATGAAAAGGGAGGCAGTTTTATATGAAGAAAAAAACTGAAACAGAGCAGCGGCCATTGAAATTTGATACGGATAAAACAAATATTCGTCGAGGGCTTACTCAAATGATATAATTTTTGCCTATAAATGTTCAACAGTCTTTAATAATACCTCTACATTTTTTCTATAATACATTCTTTTAAAAAAATGTTACATAACAAATGTATTGGATGGCACGGAAGATGACCCTTAGAGGAAAGCGGCGACACCAGCACCAATACCGAAGTCAGCTGTGACAACGAGAGTGACGAATCATTTTCGAAACATGATACACTTAGATAGAAATAATTTTTGGTTCATGTATGCATTTGAAAGCTTTTAATACTGGTAAAATAAATAAATTATTAACTTCTTATGATTTCTCATTAATTTTTTTAATTTCTTAAGTTTGTCCTTTTGTTAAGTCCTTTTGTATAATTTTCTCAAAAACGTGTAGAGAATTGGGGGGTGCGGCTTAGAATCGAGTATATACGGTATGTATATATAATTACGGCAATCTTCTGTAGTTTCAAGTAATAGACAGTGATCCAGAAAAAGAGAGCTGAAGGAATAAACAACATAACAATGAATAAAATAAATACACGTTAAGTTATTTATGTTGTACAGATCACATGCAGTATAAAATGACTATTTTTTGACTTTTGTTTTCTTTTTGAGTATATTTTTACCATACTTAGAAGGAAGCCTTTTTTAATATGGAAAATTTCCATTTTTTCTGAAGACTATACACTTACTACTATTAGTTGCCGTTGTTTCTAAGCTAATTCAATTTCAATGCTAGAAACAATATACTGATATACGTTTAACGCGAAAACGCTAAAGACGGAATATCGGTTAACACGAAATAATACAACGGCACCGACAAGCTACTACGTATTTTTATGTATTTTTTTTCTCTTAACACGAAACGAGAATCGCGTAACACGAAAAGATTTTTCTTCTGGGAATGAACAAAATACAGAAATAATGAAATGTTTGAGAAAATTACTGTATAATTGGACTATCCTATTGTATTATCGGTAGAATTCATTGCAGTAGATGATGATAATATGTGTCCATCCCAAATTATGGCAGACAAAGACATTTTGGAGTTTCCTCAAAGCTCAAAAAATATCATTGATGCAGATTACGATGGTGGAAAATGAAATGAACAGCTCCTGTATCCACATCATCCGAAATGAGGTTCGTTATGAAAAGTAAGCCCACTTATTTAGACTCACATTCCATTGGTGAAACGAGTAACAAAGTGGACGAGAGAGAGATATTGAACATTTTGTTGACAATTTGATGCTAAGAAAGACAATCCAAAGCCAAATATCAGATTATTTTCCAAACACTCTGTAAATGTTTTATTTTTCAAAATATTTGAAAATTTTACATTAAGTTTCTTTTTGAGTTCGTGTGAATGTTTTTGTTTCATTGATTTTTATTAAATATATGTATATATATGTACATATATATGTAAATAAAATAATTTCTAATTAACTTAATTTTGTTGATATATGTTTTTTTTTCTTTTTACAATATCCCTTAAAACGAAAAAAATATTTCAGTCGCTTCAGTTTTGTGTTAAGCGATTTTCATTGCAGATCGACTAGTTTTATTATTTCTCAAAAAGGGAGGAGGAGAGCCAGAAAGTCGAACACCTATTAGCGGCCGTAAATTTCAAATGAAGAACTAGTTTACTTATAACATTTTATGACAGTCACCCGAGCCAAGCAGGTTCGAAAAAGAAATGCATTGTTTTTTTGCTGACCCATCACTATGAATCAATTTATTTCCTGTTATTATGTAGGATGTTAAAAATCGCTTGTTGCCATCCTTAATTCATCGATAAATATTCAACTCACAGGGAAAAAAATCTGAGGTCAACTAGATAATTTCAGAACCAGAAAGAGTAGCGAAAATGACTGCGGAAAATGTCGTTGGTAGAATTAAATTTTCATTCAGGAGGACTATCTTGTTACAGAATCTTTTCTTATTGTTTTCAATACAATTGTTTAAAACCGAGTTCTGTCATTTTTGAATAGAACCAATTTTGGATGATTGTAGACTAGAAATCTTAGCAATGTTTTCGACATAATTTTCGCTCTGAATTTTACGATCTAATTGGTAAAAACTAAAGAATAATGAAGATTACAACGGTATCAAAATGCAATCTCTTATATATTTATTTAGTAAATAAGGCGTGGCAGAATTTATGAGCCATTTTTGAACGTTTCTACATTTCCTTCTTAAAATATTAAAGAGAGGAAAAAACGAGAAAGAAAAGGAAAAGTTAAGGAAACTTAATTATAATAAAAGTAATTGAAAATTAATATTTTACCCTTTTAAAAACTTGTATTTTTTGCATTTGTATTTGTATTTTTAATTCATTGAAGGGTTTTCTTGGCGAACAAAATGAAACGCAGTGTGTAAGAATTATATTTCATAACCTATTATGATGTGTCACTCACATTCATAATTTGAAAATTCTTTCCTAGTTATTGTAAAATCCGGTGTATAACGTGCACTTTAAACACAAAATATAAGATAAAAATTTATGGGTGCGCGTTATACGCCAAATATAAAAATGATAGCTTAAAAAAATGAGCATAAAAAAAATTAGACTTCTACGTAGATAGGAACACTGTTTATTTAAAAGAAATGACATATCCAATGAACTTAAAGGGTTATAGTTTTCTAGAAATATTTTAATACTTTATTTTTTTAAAATATTCGGACAATACTTCGAATGAATGACTTCAAAACATAATAGCACTGGACACGTACATTTCAGATTCCCTCGTGAAAAAATGAGGGTGCACGTTATATGAAGAATATATCTAAAAATTAAAAAATGCAGCTTAAAAGTATGGATGCGCGTTATACACCGGTGCGGGTTACACGCCGGATTTTACGGTATTTAAGAAAGAAATACTTGTTTTCGTATGTTACTCCTTCACTTTATTTGTTCCTATGTGATAAAATTATCATATATTCTTCCTCATGGACTCATGGCCGGCACACCACGAGTTTAAGCATAGTACCACTGAATATCTACCGTGCCGAGGGGCTGATGCAAGTTAAATGTCGAGGCTCTAAGTCAGGAGTCGGCAAACTTTTAGCTATGGTGTGCCAAACTAATCTACCAATATGATTCAACGTGCCACACAGTAAGACATTTTTGAAACAATTCGATTCCCGCGATAATGCATGTAGAGTTAGAGAATAGAGATCAATAACATAGATTTACAATTTTATCACACATTGATATCACTTCATTTATAGATATTTCTTAACATAAAATTAAACAGCATAAAATATAACTATTTCTTCCACAAACGTAAAAAAAAATATTAAAATTGCACTTATGTTATACATTTTTAAACAGTTTTATTAAAATAAGAAATAGACAATATAAAATATAAGTATTTCCCTTCATTATAGTTAAATAAATATATAAATAAAAAAACTTCAATGCGAACTTAGTGCTTGCATCGCTCTCTTTTCATATAGCAAAATTAGGAGTGTAATGTGTAACTTTCAATATTTGACTCGTTTCTGAGCATTCAGTTGTTAAAGAATTTCTTTACGGACTCGAAATATTTTTTATAGGAGGAAAGATTTTTTACTTAAGATTTTTACTAAGATATGTAGAACCAAAAGCGGAAAGCAGAATGCATACAATTTTCACTCTTCAAACAATTAAATATCTCCAAAAAAGACATCTAATAATTAACAAAATAGCTCAAAATTTATCTTTAGTGTTATCTTTCAGATTTTTTTCGTAAATTTCCATAATTCTGAAGATGTTTGTAAAATGCTGTCCATTATAAGTCTATGAACTTCCATCCACACAAAAATTGACAAATTTGTAAAGTAGTGCAGAATGTCACTGAAAATTGTACCGTATGCCACATGTGGCATGCGTTGAATAGGTTGCTGATCCCTGCTCTAATTCCTCCTGTTACTATGGTGTAGATGTTCGGAGAGGAAAAGGCCAGCTGAGGTGTCGTCCTCGTCACTTGACCGTGGCTAGTAGTCACATCACCATAATGACACCAAAAGCCCTCTTATTTATTTGTAGTGTGACGCTAAAAAGCACTCACTCGCATATGTCCTTTTGTTATTTAAATGCATTCAATAAAACAGTCAATTCGAATGTTTTCTATTTCGGGGATATTTACAAAACTAAGTGTCACATTTACTTTTATACTAAAAAAAACTAAAAAAATATTTTTATTTTCCATTTATCAAAAATAGAAATAAATAAAATAAAGAGTGCCTTATTTCTAAATGATTAATGATTTAAACAAATAAATAAAACTGTTTTATGTGGCTAAAAAATTCTCCAAAACGTCAAAGAAAATTCTTGAGAATCATCATAAATCAACAAGATGTTATTGACACGAATCATTTCACATTTTTTAGCAACCGATGTCTCATCATTTTCCAAATCACAAACATAAAAAGAATTGAGCGAGTTTGTTTTGTTTTTCGCGAAAGAGAGTTCGAATGCCAATAAACATCATTCTAAGTTTCCGCGAGTTCTTATTCTAGTCACTCACTCAAAATTATTTGGCAATGACCTTCAACAGGAAGAAGAAACGTCGACCACCTCGTTTATGTTCTAACTAAATTGGCTAAAATTATTTTATCTCTGAGGAATCAGTATTCCGCCTCGCTTATCTACCAGAAATATGAAAACTATGGCCTTTAGATTTATGTCTTTTTCTTAAGAATGTCGTTTATGAGGTTGAAAGAAGGGAAAGTAAATTGGACGAGGAAGAGAGGAAATCGCTTTTCATTCCTCTGTCGATTGTTTGGTGTTTTTGTGAAAGATGCCTTTCCAAGTTTAGAATGATTTAGAAGCCAAATTTTAAAATATTGTATCGGAGTGTCTCGAACCATGTAACCATCATTTGTCAAGTTTGTTAAATATATATTGCTGTGATGGCAAAATTGGGGGAGAAAAAACAGCACAATATTTACATATGTTTTATTGTTATTGATTAATGAAAGAATACTCTTTAATGTCAAATAAATTTCATAATATACTATATTGTATTGGGTTGTAGTCCATCGAAAGAAGTTAATATTATGTCCTAATTGATTTCTTGTTTGCTTTATTTACGTTTGCTTTAGTCAACGTTTCTCAAACTGTAGGGTGTGATATCCCTGTAAGGGGGGCGCGAGCTTATTAAAAAGGCGAAAATAAAAGATTTAAATTAAGTATTAATTTACTGAAAGGAAGTAAAACAAAATTCATTCTGACATAATAAAAATTAAATATGTATTTACACTGATATATACTTATAAATGTATCAGTAATTCACAATGTTTTTGATAATTAATTTATCAATATTAAATTAAAAACAAATTTAATAATTATTAGTGCTTCTCATGCGCTTATCAATGACAAAATTTAATACTTATCTCAAGAGTTTATATGGTTTATAATTCAAATCGTATTGTAGCTGTAGCGTCAAAGAGTATATTTTTATTTCACTCAATACATTATTATTGTATGGGGATCGCGATGAAAATTATGATTGAAAATTGGGTCTCAAATATTTAAAGTTTGAGAAGCACTGTCATAAGTGACATAATTATGCAAGTTTGGAAGATATTTTTAACGAGAAATTTTGTAAATGCTATAATAATAATAATTTTTTTTATTTTAATTAGGTTACACTAATCTTTCCCTTTAAAAATGAATTTGATGAAAGTTCAAAACTTAAAAGATATTGACGAATAAATGATAAAATTTTTAGACGATTATAATTTCTAGATTATCAATATTTGTTTTTTTATACGAGCTTAGGTATGTTTCCTTTAAAATAGAGAAAGTTGTTCACTAAAATTTGTTTTATTATCTTTGACACTCAAAAATCATTGAAAAAATTTCTTAATGGCTTTGATATTAATTAAAGCGTAATCACAATTTAAGGTTGCGTAAAAACCTATCATGAAGCCGCATGTTAATATTTTCATGGAAAGAAGTGAAATTTGGATTATAAAAGTTTTTATATTATTTCTTTATCATAATTCACATGAATAACCTAAAATGAACTTTGGATTAGTTCTAAAATGACATATATTTCAAAGATATATTTTCCACAGATATTTATTGCATCCGCAAAAAGTCAACTTATGGATATTTTATAATTGTAATGAATGTATGGTATGCATAGAATCGGTTCAAGTAATCTTATTTATTGTAACGTTTCTGCTGTATTTAAACATGTTTTCAACGATTTTCCTTACATAATAGTACGTGACTGTGTTATTATTATTATTATATTATTATTTTTGTAGAGATATAAATTTCTTGAAAACTGTGTTTGATGCAATAAAGAAATAGTTCATTCAGTTAACTTGAATGATTCATAACTAGAAAATGGTGAGTAACTATATTTATAATCTGATGGTCAATGCCATTCAAGGAGACCAACGCACTCTTTTTCAGTACATTAAGATATCTTAGTTCGGATCTCGAAAATACAGGCAGATTTTTGGAAGTCACAAAATCTTTCAATCTCTTCCAACTTTCTCTTTTAAGATAAAAATCCTACATTTGAATTTTTGTCAAAACATCAAATTCTACATAAGTGGTATTCTCTAATACAACGATGAAATCTTTCCTAACCAATAACGTAACGTAATACGAGATATTTTAAAAAAAACACTGGTATCTTGCTCAAAATTTTTAGAGATTCAACAAAAGTCAGAGCACTCTCTCTTTCCGCCTGGGCGAAATTCTTAAATTAAAGGGAAAACGCGAAAATTAGAGGGAGTTGACAGAGAAGAAAGGATGCGAATGGTAGTCATTTATATTATTATAATACTATTGTTTCTTGTGATGTTCCCACGATTAAACCAACCACCCGTGAAGTGAAACACGCTTCATTGCGCAAACCAGGGAGCATAATTCCACATACGCACGTGCTTTTTATGACAACTGGTTGGAAAGCGTGCCCACACTTACACCATCCGGCCTACAAGATGGGAGGCCACGAACCAGTAAAAATGTTCTTCATTCCTCCCTGGTGCTACTGACACTAATCTGAACCCAGTGAAGCTCAATACTTGAACTTCATTCACTTGAAAAGAAATGAAAAAATAGGATAAAAATATCTTATTATACAATCCATGATCAAGAAAATTCTCCATTGAAAAGGAATTCCATCATTTTTTTAATACTTTTTTTTTCTTTATCGTAAAGATTAGGATGGAATTTTAAAATATAGGGCTATAGTAAAGCTTGTGAGTATTATTCACTGGTAATCTAGATTTAAAAAAATAAATCTTTAGTATTTCTCTGCACTTATTTACATTAGAAAATTTTTAAATATGTAATTTAAGCTACACTTTTTTAGTACATTTTTTTCCCAGTTCATTTCAAATCGTTCTAGGAGTAGCGAATAAGTCAAAGTGTGTTTATACATTTAGTATTCGTAAATATGAAGTAAATATTTTCATCAAAGGCGTAACTACCGCCGTATCAATGATACAGGGCACTCAAGCTTTGGGTGCCCTAAAAAGTGTAAGCAAAAATCGCAATATATTAAGGAGCCCTTAGAAGGGGCCTCCAAGGAACATTGATGCATGAACCACTCAGGACTAGCTACGCCAGTGATCTTAAGGTATCCGACTACGTTCGGAACCGTGATTTTGCAAAAGTGTATAAATGGATAATATTTATATTTAGTGTCACTTAGATTAGAAAATGTATATATAATATAGTTTAAAGAATAGTATTACATAAAAATTTTTTAAGTACAATATTTTGACAAAAAAATGATCATAGAATGACCCATTTTCAAAATATTCTCCTTTTGTGAAAAATGCTTCTATTACAATAATATTTTGCTTGTATATAGCTCAGACCTCTGTACAGAGGCTCCACTAGAATTTTTGAAATATATAATTTAGAATTGGGTTTATACATGAGTTACGACAACAGAGGGGAGAAATTTTAAGGAAATAACGCCGATAATTATTTCAATGGGTTGTAACTCTGAAAATAATGCGAATTTTTCAAAAATCCTTGTTGACTCTCTGGAGAAGTCTTTTCTTTATCTAAGCAAAATATTATTATTATAGAAGCATTTGTTATAAACGGAAAACATTTTGAAAAAAAAGGTTATTCTAAGTTAATTTTTTGCCGAAATATTGTATTTAAATAATTTTTTTTGTCAAAATGTCCTTAAAACAATTTTATACATGTATTTTATTCTAAGTGACCCTAAATATTATGAAAATTATCGATTTATACGCTTTTTTAAAATCACGGTTCCGAACGTAGTCGGATACCTTAATATTTATTATGTTGTTCCAGAAGTATTTTTATAAAATATTTAAATATATATGATTCTCTTAAAGTTTATATTTTAACAAATTTCAGATGGATGTAAAAGAAACGACGAATTTTACGGCGGTCGATACCCACTCATGATGCTATGATGCAATAGTTTTGAAATCAGAGTGAACTAATATCTTTATAATTTTCACGAAGTAATGTGAACTGTAATTATAAAAATATTTTGTATTGGTTGAAACACTGTTAAAGTAATAATCGACGAAAATTTGCAGTATTAAATCCACTTCTGTAAGGTTTTAAACTGTAATCTTTATTATGAAAGATCTTTGCCGGCATCATTTTAATATATTAAAATTTGAGTCTTAAATGAGATAACGATCTATCAAATATCAAAGACCTAGTTTTCTAAGATTTTTAAATTTCTACTAAATGTCATTTGAAAGATGTATAGATATATGAAATATTGGCATTTTGATTCATGAGTTTATTTTCTGTTGCTTGGTTGGTTTTATTGGTTTAAGGACCATATATATGTAGCCAAGCTGTGCCAAACGCTCGTTAATTTACGAGTAAAAAGACACATCTGTGACCTAGATAAAAACTTCGTAAATGCAAGGGAAAAAAGAAACAGGATGAAGAGAAGGTTTGAAAGGCTGCTAGGGTGGCGTCTCGAGGTACTAATCAAATATAGCACACTATAGGGAAGTTCACTTGTACAAGGGGAAGAGGTAAATCCCGAATTTACCTACAGATGGTAAACATCTGAAAGGGATTTTATTTCTAAAATCCTATAATAAGAAATATTCTAAATTTCTCATGAGAATTCTTTTTGTTGATATTTTTCGATAAATCCATATTTAAATGTTTTAAAAATGATAAAAAAATTTATAGTTTCTGATGAAATAAAAATGCCATAAAATTTAAGCCTATTTTATCAACTATTCAGTGAGCTCTCGATACATTATACAAATTAATTATACCTAACACAAAAATAAATTATTATCTATTCACGAAAAAAAAAATTTTTTTTTGCTTCACTATTTGAATTTATTTTAAATAAATAATTTAATGAAATAAAATTATGAATTTGAATAACATTTTATTAGAATTTATCTATATCTTTAAAACTCTGATGTATATAACAATGTTGCTGAAAGACAAAAAGATGCTATTAAATGAAAATCGGAATAATTTCTGTCGTTATGTACAGAAATGCGAAACAGCAATTGCAAGCACTATATTTAAAAGGACAAAGTTGCAGTAAGGAATGATATTACAGCAAAAACAAAAGAGTGTTTACATGTTTTTTGCCCTGAGTATAGAAAAAAAGTATCAATTTCTCTTCCCTAATTTGTTTTTCACGACTATTTAACTGTAAGAAAATCTCTATAATCGAATTCCATTTTTAGTAGCTGAAATATTGAATCCGTAATAGAAAAAAAATATTAACAATTGCGTGATAGAATTCATTTGGCTTTACGTGACGCGAGATGATTTCATCTTCAGGAAAAACACAGAAGCATATCTTGAGCATCACGAGTTCAGTAATCAGGAAGAGAGCTACCGAGATCTTTTACAACAATAATTGAGTAATGGTACTGAATGACCAATATTTTAAATATTAATAAACCTCAATGTCTTACTCATGCATCAATATATTTTTAAAAGTTTCGAAAAAAGGTTTACGACCTCTCTCTAATCTTAGGGATCCGCTTCAGAAGTTATGGAAGAGGGTAAATGGCTGTGTTTCCTCTGAAAATACTCCCAACAAAATATGACTCGTGAAGAATGTTAAAAAGTCCATTCCCTCAGAACATTAAAGACGATTGTTCCAAAATTTTGAATACTACGCTTGGATTGTAAGGAACTCAGGCGCAAAAATTATAAGGTATTAGGGCTGAGTGCTGTGTTCAACCACGTGCACAAACTGTTTTAGTAGGCAAAATCGTCCCAAAATATTGCACGTGGTTTAATAAGGATTCAGTGGAGTTTAATGTTTTTGAAGAACTCGATTGAGTAGGGCAGAAAACTTTATATTATATTTTTAATCTCTTATTATTCAGTGGGTGGAAAAAGCGCATGAATTTTCAGGTTCAAGAAAGATGAATTATGCTAAAGTCAATAATAATACTGTTTATTTTGATTTTTGGTACACTAGAAATTTAGGTTTAGTTCTCTTAAAGAGACGATTTTCTTACCATTTAAATGTCTGAAGTTTATCATACTTGTATGATTTGGATTTAGATTCCTTCTTTATCTTACAATAAATCAGAAAATTTTGTCGAAGGTAGGGAAAAAAAGATTCCTTTTGATCTAAAATGTTTTTGTTCTTAAGGGATTCACTTTCTGATTTCGTAGCTGGTACAAGACGAATTATGAAAGAACAAGTAATATCAAATCATTAGATCATTGACCGAGCGTAAATATGTAAGGATAAGGTTAATAAGAATTTGATTTAAAAAGAAATTCCAGCTATTTTAAGTTTATTTAATGGAAAAGCTGAGATAGTGTGTGTGTGTGTGTGATATATCAATATCTTCGTCATTAGGAATAAAATATTTTAAATTTTACATTGGGAATGTGAACTATACAGAGTTTCCTTATATACATATTTGCAAGTAGAACTCAACTTGCGATTTATGTTTTTAATAAACAGTGAACTTAACGAAATAGGCCAGAGGTAAGCGATTATTTTAGCTCGAGGGCTACATTGTGGAAATGGAGGATATTGAAGGGCCGCACCCTTATAAGATGATTGAATCATTAGTTAACTTCGCACCTCAGAAAAGGTATAAATTGTGCCATAAAAATCAATAAATATAAGTTAAATAAAATAATGGCATTTTATCCAATTTGTTTTTTGTTCCAAATTTAATATTATCTATAGATACAAGCATATTTAATTTTATAATAAATTTAATAAGATAAATGTGAACCCAATTATATTTTTCTTCTATTTTTTTAAAAAAAAATCAGGAGGGAGATTGCTTTTTGAAATTTTCATCACTGCCTGCAATTTAATTTAAATTATTTTTAATATATACTTACTCATGTTGATCTTCATGAAAGGGTAATTTTGCTGCAGCAACTATTTATAAAGAAAAAATTGAATTCCATAAACAGTAAAATCCGGCGTACAATGCGCACTTTTAACAGAAAAAAATAAGAGCGAAATATACGGGCCCGCGTTATACGCCGGGTATAAAAATAAGAGCTTCAAAATTAAAAAAAAAAATAAGAATAGAAAAAAAATTAGACTTCTACATATATCAAAATACAGTTTATTTAAAAGAAATGTGATTACACCTTATGAACTTAAAGAGTTGTAGTTCTAGAAGAATATTTTTTCTCCCCAAATTTTGAAATAATGCCTCAAATAATTAATTTCAAAACATAAGATCATTGCGCACGTATATTTCAAGTTTCTTTCTAAAAAAGGGGGTGCGTGTTATACGGTGGATATACCTAAACATTAAAAATTGCATTTTTAAAGTATAGGTGCGCATTATACGCTAGATTTTACGGTAATTATTAAGCATACTTATTCCTGGAGAAATTCAAGATTGATGCAAGCGTTTCTATAGATGCGTGTAACAAAAATATTCATAATTATGAGATATTAATTATTAAAACAAAAATCACAATTGATACATGGATTACAAATGATTTTTTAGGGGTACATAACAGCTTCTTAAGACTTAACATGATCTTACAGTATTACACAACATTATGTTAAGAAAAAATCAATGAAGCGAAAATTTGCAACGCAAGACATCACTCTTTAGTTCTATAGAAAGGAAGGAAAAAAAATTTAAAAAAATCTGAGCTAAAAGGAGAGGGAGAGAGAGAGAAAAATAGAGGAAAGTTATAATGGCGTGACCTAAAAACCAGGTGAATTTTAAGCTATATAAGTTCTTTTGTAGTTGTTTTTTTGAAACTTCAAATATAGGCATTTCATTTTCAATTTCTGTTGGCTCTGTTTTTATTCCAAGAAGTTGTGCGCATTACTTTTGAGAGTTTCATACTGCTTTTTATTTGGGGTATATTTTTTAAAGAATCGTATGAAGTTTATGTGAAATTCTCAATAGTTCAGTTTAATTTTCAATGTAAAAAACTATTTGAACAATATTTTGAAAAAAAAATAAGCAATTAATTATTTAAATTTTGATGCTTTCGTATAGGATTATCTTATTTAAAATTTATAATAACTCTACCAATTTTTTTGATAAAGATGCGTATTTTCAAAACAATTATTGAAATACTAATTTATGATTTTAAAAGAAATGACATAAATTCTTTTATAAGGTGTTTTATTGTGCATGAATAGAATATTCAAAATAGTTTTTCTTTGATCAATATTTATTTTAAAAAACTGTAAGCTTAGTATACTTTTTCGAGTTGCTACAATTCATCATATTTTATGCGTAGTATGTTTTAAAAAAAAAAAAAAAAATTCATCCGACTGATTTCTTAATAACTTTTATCAATTTCTATAAGGGAAGGAAAAAAAACTAATTTTGTTTAATATCCCTTCACTTTTAATTTATTTAATATGATGTTGCAAATATATTAAAGAATATTGAAATTTCTTCTGTATATATATAGATTGCATTTTACTATTTTTATTGAATATTTTAAGGAGGTCTTTGCACAAAGAATAATTTAAAACTGGACATGGAATTCTAAGCACACAAGCAATTTGAAAGCATCAAAAATAAGTCGTGAAAAATGATAGGCTATCTGATTTAAAGTAATAACCACAATTTAATGAATGGAAATTTCTTTCTACTAATCGTAATAAATTACTATGTGCTAAGTGTGTCATTCAGTAGTAATTAATCTAGAATAATTTTCATCGATATAGTAAACTTTAGTGCTTTTCTTCGGTGATTCAATCAAAATAGCTAACCGTCAATTTATGAGGAGAATAATACTACATACAAAATTCCATTTAGAGGTCAAGTTTGTTGAACGAATTTCAGTGTTATGAAGCGTGTCCAATTTTAATACTAGTCATATTTATTGAAACATGAAATGTACTCCCCTAATTTTTTTCATCTAACTGAGGGTGGTCTCGTCGAGCGTTTGTTACACTTATATAGTAAATTTGGTACGTGTTTCCCACTGCTCCAAAAACATGTAATCATATCAGTAGTTACCACCGTATCAGTAATATCAATGATACCGGACCTCCAAGCTACAGGGGCTCCAACATATATAAGCAGAAAAAAATCTTAATTTGCTTAGAGATCTTAAAAATGGCCTTTTAAAATTTTGATACAGAACCCACTTAAGACTAGCTACGCCAGTGAATCATATTCTCAAAAACATCGCGTCTTTTTAATAAATATTAATTTCTTTGTAATTCATCACAAACAATATACTAAAACTAAAATTGAGTTAAAAGAAATTCTATTTTATGGTTGAATGTTTTTATCTAACGTTTTATTTTAATGCCCTGCTGATTTTTTTTTCGTATTTTACTTATTTCGAATCTGTAATTTTAATTTGAATGCCCAGTGGCCGAGTGGTAGCGTATCGTTCTTCCACGCCACAGGTCCAGAGTTCAAATCCTAGGCAGGCTCATCCTTTCATCTCTTCAGTGGGACGGTAAATAAGTATCAAGCTTGCCTGGGAACTAAGCAATGGGAGTTGCGCATCAGACTGACCACCTGACCAGAACATCTACTGATGCACCTCAGCCCCCAACGTCACGAAAACTGAGATGGGTACAGTAGGCTTTGGCTAGTTGCGCCACTCTGTGAGTTTAGTTTAATTTTAATTTAAGAATTGTACAATTTTATAAGTCAACATTTTTTTTTACTGAAATATTTATTCCATATGTAAATAATACACTGATTTTTATTCATTTATTCTAATTATAAATAAACACTTGTTCCTTTGTATACGAAATATAAAGCGATTTACTTTTTTTTGTATTATTAAGAGTCAGGTGTTAAACTTCTCGAATATTTGTTGTCATACAAGATAGAAATCTGTACGTATAAAATGTTCAGTAAATTTAATTATATAAATAAAAATTATCGGAATTAAAGGATCAATAAATGAAGCAAAATCTAACTCTTATAATGCTAACTGGTAATAAATGTTAACTTAACACAATAATTATATTTATCGTATTGATATAATTATGGTTATAATGGTTTAAGTTGATTAATATTACAATTAAGTATCTGAGTAAACGAAAGTTAAAAGTTTTTTGCCTTTCCCTTCGTTAAAACAGTTAAAACAAGATTAGTTAAGAAATGCCCATTAAGATTTCTAAACATTAGCAGTGTTTTAAATTATTGAAAATATTGAATTCTGATATTATTTTAAAAGTATTCACAAAAAAAATCATACGGATTGTATCAAGTTCAAGTTATCAAGAATTAGATATTCTGTTTTTTATTTAGAAAATTGCTTAGAGTGATTGTAATGAAATTATAAATTTGTGAACTATTTTATTTATTAAAATGTTGTTTTTTTCTCATTGGTTTTTGAAATCGGATGTTCTCTTTGTTTATTGAACAAAAATGAAACAATAATTAATCATAATTATATATGAAAGCGA
>BMAV01004685.1:567044-580716 GCA_019973955.1 Trichonephila inaurata madagascariensis | reverse complement strand
ACACACACACACACACACACACACACACACACACGATATGTAATTTATTTACACTACAGAAAAAAACCTCTAGTTACAAAGTGCATGGCATATATAATATGCTACTGTCTATGTGTTTTTCGAATGTGATTGATGTGTGGACGTTTTTCTCTTGTTTGTAGAGAATTAGACTATATATATATATCAAATATATGAGATAAGTATTTCTTTTAATGCAATTTCCTGGCGTAATGGGCTGAAATGTTTTTTTGTACCTTGAAGATTTCGACCAAAGCTAAGAAAATATTTTCAAGTTAGAAAAATGCTACTCCTATTGGAGATTGGTCATGTTGCTCTATTGGTTAAAATTTAATGGGAATCTACTTTTTAAATACAACCCATATACAGATGATTCACAAAGGAATACTATCCTAAATTAAAAAAATAATTCTTTGAGCAACAAAATGTAACCTTTTCAGCAAAAGAAAATTAGGAAGAAATTGTTCTCTGTCGAAATACATTATCTGCAATGAATTAGTAGTACTAATAGTTTAATCAGTATTATTTATTTTATCTAAAACTGCAATGTACTATTTAAGATTAAATTTTCTGAAAAATAATTAAGAAATATTACAGGAGTGTGTCAGCTGAAAGTTAATACTTGTAATTAAATTTTTTATACAAGGCATTTCTTATAATCTTCAAGCTTTTGTTCATTTTAAAATCTACTACCGGATTAACATTATTTTATATTTAATTTAAATGAGATTCTTTTGAAAATCAAATTAAAATCCCTGAATTTATAATGCATGCGAATCTTTTTATTTAGAAACACGTAACCATCCTTAACTGTAAATTACAATTCTTTCCCTAGAAATCTCAACAATGTTATTGAAATGCAAATGGCCTTTAGAAGTAATTTGTATAATAGTTTTTCATGCAAAGCTTGTTTAACTAAAAGAATGATGAGCCGAAACTAAACTTTTAGAGAAAATTATGTTTTCTCTGCACTCTTTTAGTTTTTTCTTTAAATGAAGACAGAAAACTCAACAGTTTTGCTGTGGTTGAGAAAGCAAGGATGGTACAATTTGTTTTCAGTTTACTGACTCACATTAGTGTTATTTAGCAACGGTTAAGTTCACTTACCTCTTATTCACTTATAATGTTTCAAAGGTATAATACTAATGAAAAAAAAAGTGTTTACTATTCTTGATTGCAATTTTAAATAAATTAGTTTGTAGAGTGGGGACTAATGATCAATTAACTATAGATCTACTTAAGCTGATTAGAATTACTTGAGAAGTAAATAAATGCAAAAAATGTTTTAAAATAAAGTTCTAACAGAGCAAAACGTTGTGATTAACGTGAACAAATAAACAAGAAGAATAAAGGGAATTAAAATACTTCTTTTCAATTTTTTTTATACTAAGGGTGTATGTCGCTTTAAGGTATCCGACTACGTGCTCGGAAATGTGTCGACTCGGTGGCTCACAAGTAGCGTGCTCGCCTTATAAACCTAAGGTTGCGGGTTCAATCCCGGCTGTAGTCGATAGATTTTCTGGATGCACAAAGCGGAGGCCCGTACCTCGTATGATTATGGGGAATATAAACGATCTCTTGAGTATCAATTTGGCACTATAGTATTCTTGGCAAAACTTAATCACGGTAATATTTAGCTTCCGACAAGAGCTTGAATTAAAATTAATTCAAGCGTCAAAATTTGGTAGCGAGGGTTCCACTACTGAAAAAGGGTCTCACATTTGGGAATTTGCGGCTTCTGCAAAGGCTTAGTTACAATATGCAGGCTATTAGGGGAAAAAAAAGACCGTTCAGAACTTTGATTCTGAAAAAGCGTATAAACGAGTAATGTTTTTCACACACGCATATATATATAATTAGTGTCAACTGAATTAAATATACATAATGAATTTTTTAAGAATATTATTACAATAAAAATTATTTAACTGCATTTTTTTTTTGGCGAAAAACGGTGAAAGAATGGCATATTTTCAAAGCATTATCCTTTCATGTGAAAAAAAAATGCTTCTATAATAATAATACTTTGCTAGGACATTTGAACAGAGCCTGAAAAAGGAGTTTTGAAATATATAATTTAGAAGTAGATTTATTCATATTTTAATATATCAGAGAGTAGAGAAATTTTAACAAAATATGCCATTTATTATTTAAATTGATAGGGACTCTGAAAATAATGTGAGTTTTTCCAAAATCCTAATTCAGGCTCTGTACAAAATCCGTAGCTATATATAAGCAAAACTTTATCCTCACAGATGCATTTTTCATAAAAGGAGAATGTTTTGGAAATATGTCCTTTTTCATAATTTTTTGCCAAAAATTGCATTGTAATAAAACAATTTTATATGTATATTCCAATTCACAATGTCACTAAATATCAAAAACATTATTCATTTATATGCTTTTTTAAAATCGTTGTTTAGGGCGTAGTAAGAAAAAGTGTGTTAAAATAATTATTGTGTTAATTAAAAGAGAGTTTTAAAATGATGCTAAATGTTTGAAGCATACTTTTAAAAATATAGAACACAATTTTATTAAGAATTACTCACGAAAAAAAATTCATATGTTAAATTCTAATATAAGAAAAAAAATCATGGTGTCAGATCTAAATTATTTAGTTTGAGACTAAAATTTGTCAAAAGATATGGCAGTGTGTTTATTTTAAAGGACTAGATTAATGCTACGTTCGAACACTGACTTCGCAAACAAAAATATAAAATTTTGCTGACAAGCCGTAATCTTATAATCCTTGTTTTGAGAGTCTACTATCAGACAATACCAATTTCTTAGAAGAGTCATATATATACAAAGATGTATTCTGAAAGGGATATGCTAGCTCAATGCACCTGCTCAATAAACTTGAAATATTTTATGTAATAAAATTATATTGAGTCACTGCTCCAGTAAAAGATAAATATTTTTTTAAAAAACAATAAAATTATACATATCACTTCTGTCTTCTTAGAAGCTCCGTGAGTTAAAGAAATGCTTCAGTAAATTTGTTATCTGATCCTGCCTTGAAATATGAAAATTAACGAGCTCTCTCTCTTCCAACCGTGAGAATATTATTTGGCATCTGTCAAAGTTACACTGACCACTAGAAAATATCGCCCGACCAATGAACCATCAAGATGCCTCAGGCACGCTTAAGGAAAATTTTGTTAAAATATAAACATAAATATGGAGTTGGATTTATCTTTGAAGCATCCTTATTTAACCTCTTTTGGTATGACAGCTGAAAAAAACAAGTTTATGATCCTTATACGAAGATAGATTTAAAAGTTGAAAGGAACAATAATGAAAGAATATAGTTAAAAGAAAAGGAAAGCTGTAATAAAATTATGATATAAGGATTAAAAGTTTTTGGATCTTTTTGTATGAATGCGAAAAAAAAGAAGTGTGTGTGTGGTTCTCATTTTAATTTAATCAAACTATAGTGGTTTGGAAAATTTATCGATAATATCCTTTGACAAAAGAATAATGTCCTGTTAACCTTTTTAAGGGGTTCCGGCACGATCATAGGATCCCATGTTAAATTGTATAAGTTTATGTTCCATTTTCCTGGAAACTACTTACTTCTCATGGATAAAATTTTTACTGTAGGTTATGTGTACTATCAATAAAAGTTTAACAATGGATTTTGTCTTTTTGTTAAAAATTGAAGTAATTATGAATTTTTTAAAAATTTATCCAATTTCCCCCCCTAAAATTTGTGTTACAAAACCTTTTCTAAAAACATTTGCTAGATATATCTTATTCCCTCCATTAAAATATGAAAACATGTTAAAAATATGCTCACCAAAAATTTGAGGATTATACAATTAGTGGTTTTTGTGAAAAAAGTACATAAAGTGAAAAATATTACATTTTGAGAAAACAAGCTTTAAAGTAAAAATTTGTAATTTGTGAGCATTTACGTTTTTGGTACTTTTCAGAAGCATATGAAGCATTTTCTTTTCTTTCTTCTTTCTTTTAATTTTTTTTTCATTATTTTTAACAATTTGTCTTTTTTTGGGGGTATCTCAAGATACTTTCATTGAGCTGCATGAATCCTACGTGCACCTAATCTTTTGAAGTATGACACACAGTCAGTGGCGCACACAAGGGGGGGGGTCCTGGAGGTCCGGACCCCCCAAAGCCCTTGATTTTTTTTCCGATTTATTATAATTCTAAGTATATAGTACGTAAAATTTAATTAAATATTTGTTATTAATGATTAATTTTATTAATTAATGCTAATTATTTATTCAATAATTAGTTTTTTACTGTGTTTTGTTCGGGAAAATCGACAAAATCAAAAGGAGCATGATACAAGAATGGTGAACTTTCGACCCCGGACCCCCCTTGAAAAATTCCTGTGTGCGCTACTGCACACAGTTATAACTTGATTCAATATCACAATATTTTAAGATAATTAATTTTGCTACATGACTCATATTGAACTGTGTAATAGCCATATTTACCCCTAATTTTAGAGTTTTTAATTCCACAAATGTAGATTTTGGAATTACTGACCATATGGTGTTACTAGCTGACTCATTTGAGTCCTGAGTCTTTCCATGTAAACATTTTTTTAATAACATAGAATCACCTAGGTTTCTAAAAATTGGCTTCATTTAATTAATTATGATATATAGCACGTGCGCATGTGTTTATGATCATAGTGTTTTTCGTTACATTCAGCTTCTGCTTTTTGAAATTTGCACCATTAATTTATACCCACAGGACATAGTCCATGTTGAGGGCTCTCGTTTGGAGATAGAAGATGAAAATAAATTGATATTATTTTGAATAGCCATACTATAATATCTTTGAATTTTTGATATTAAAATGTCTGTGAGTCAGTTACGATCCCTTAGGCTTTTTCCACCATTTAACTTTTTTTCTCTGTTTTTGCTTTTAAGATCCTAAAAGCGGGGTCCCATGCACTTTCGGATATGCCCAATACACTCTAATTCTTCCACTTGAGCATCGTGTGGATTCGCACTCATCAGGGACTTATGCAAGGGAAAAATAGGTGCTCCGAGCAGAGCTCAATCGATGCGCATCGAGGAGTAGCTTCATTAAAAAAAATAAAAATACTTCTAATTATGGTATTTCCTCATATTTAATATAATTTTAATCAGAAATGCTTAAAATTTTAGAAAATATAAAGAAGTGAAAATTGATAATTTTTCAAAAATTCATATGCCAGACCCTCTTAAAATAATATTTTGTTTTTGATTATAAAATTAACTGAATTCATTTCACCCTGAGAATAATTGCCACAAAAGTCTTTTTCCAAAACATCTTTTTGTTGATAGATAAACATTTTCTAACATCTTCTACACTTTAAAATCTCTTATTATGCTATAATTTTTGAACTAATTCTAATATTTATGGCAATTAGACTATTCTGTCTGAATTTGAACAACAGTAATTAAGAGAAAAAGAAATTAAAGAGTGTTTTTTTAAGAGGTTTAATTTTTTATATATTTACGAGATGACATCAATATTAGTAAAGTTTTTCCTTAGTATGTACCAGATAAAAGCGGTGTAAACTTTTGTTAGAATAATATATTAGCATAATAATTGCTCTTACGTATACTCTAACTAAAATAAATTTATCTTTTTTAGGAATATTAACTTCCTTTAAAAAGTCTTAAGTAGTTTGCTACGATTAGAATAAACTCATTTCTTTCTGAAATATGTACTAATTAAAATAAAACGTTACAACCCTTGAATTTTAAATGCTTTTACAAAAAAAAAAAAAAAAAAAAATTTTGAAAAAATAAGTATTTTTATTTTTATTTGTTCTGAAAGAAATGATTAAAAAAATTACAGCTATAAATATCTCTTTAGAAATCATTACTTAAGTGCAGAGATAATTCAATAAGTAGATCCGAGTTAAATGAACCACACAAAGATTAAGTTGAACGAAATTTGAATTATTATTATTCTCACACAGACTTGCTGTCTCTTTAATTGAGAGTGTGAGAAAAATAATAATTCATTAGAAAATACATAGATAAGATAAAAAGTTTAAGACTCTTTAGGTATTAAAATTTTATTTAACATCGGATAAATACCGATAATTTATTGATTTCGAAGCAGAACTTAACTTTTGTATCAAAATTTAATACTTATGCTATAATACTTCAGTTAAATTATTACTCCGCAAAAATAATGCTGGTTATATGTTATTTTTTTAGTCTGTATCATAAAAATAATGAAGTGTTCTAATTAAAATTTTAAGCAGTTTCTATGGCAATCTGAGATTCAGAGATTTGAATTAAAAATTATCATGAAAGTATATGAATGGAATATTATGTCAAAATGAGGATTGATTGAATAAATGATTTCAATAGAATTTAACATTCTCTGGAGAGGATCAAGATTGTATATGGAGGTTTCTAAAAGAGATCGATTCTCAAGATAAAGTAAAAATCCTTTAATTTTAATAATGTGGTTTCATTATCTCTTATCTATCTCTAATTGAATTTATTCCGACAGTAAAATCCCAATTAAATTGAATAATTAGAGGCATAGTCACTCATTTATTAAACAAAAATTAATGTGTTCTGTATTATTAAAACACCTTTTTTGTATTTTTTTAAAATTCATGACCATAATTTTTTGAAAGAGGCATTAGTTTAATTAATCATGTAGTTTTCAAAATAAATTTACTAAGAAAATAAATTAATTAAAAACATTTTTAAAGTACAGTTTTATCTTTGAGTTTAGCATTCCCCAACTGTTAAGAAAATAAATGATTTTTTTATATAATAAAATTTAATAGTATAATTATGTGTAAATTATTTACTTAACTGAAACTGTACTTATTTCCCTTCCCCCTTCCCGAAATATTATAGTAAAAACATTGTACGTATAATTTAATTTATTAACTGTTGTTTAAGTACAGCATCTTAAAAAAGTGGTGAAAAAAACACAAAAATTGTAATTGCTATGAAATATGGCAACATGCGGCTTTACAACGCAAAGGAGTTCATTAAGCCAACCTGGTTTTACGCTCTTAGTATTCCAGGAAAGACCTTGCCATCGTAAACGGAAGAACCTATCGTAATATAAAGGG
The DNA here is from genome assembly GCA_019973955.1 of Trichonephila inaurata madagascariensis. NCBI lineage: Eukaryota > Metazoa > Arthropoda > Arachnida > Araneae > Nephilidae > Trichonephila > Trichonephila inaurata. Next base: position 573,629 of record BMAV01004685.1, on the reverse strand, counting down.
GCTTTGGCCTCTGAGAATTGCGTGGTTATTGAATTAGAGAGTGTCCAAGAACGAGTTACTCACACATACCAAGTTAGTTGGCGATATTCGTCCACGCATGCTCCGATCACGTAAAGGGTAGGAGTAGTGGCTTAAGTTCGACGCCCCAGACAAGAAACAAATAATGATAATACAGAAAAGATAATGGTGGTTATTTTTCTCTGTGGAAGAATCCTCTTCGACTGATAAGCAGAAAAGATCTTAAAGAAAATAATTGTCAAAACTACCCATTTTGCTTACAAGGTTTCCCAGCAAATGATTTGAACATATGTTTTAAAGCCTGCCATGAAATACTAATGGTTTTTAAAATTTGGGATGTCTCGTTGTTGTTTTGCAGTTTTTCAAGATTGTTTATTACTGTTAATTATCAGTTATTTTCTTCTCGCACATTATTGAGAGTGGCATTCTTCCGCGTGGACTATTTTTGGTAACAACTAAATCAGCTGCTCATTGAGCTTTGATGTTCTGTTATTGGAAAAAAAAAAGTGAGCGTGATTATGATTGCGTGTGGACATGCTATTCCTTTCGTTTTCCTGGTCAGTGCGCTTTTCGCGTATGAGAAAGCATACTAATTCGGGCAATCGGTTGAATTTTGCAATTCGCATAGTGACTTTTAGGTTTGATAATGAAACGAAAGAGAATGTTCTAAAATGCTTCCGAAAATTTTACTGATGGTAATACCACCTTATTTAATTTATCTTTAAAGGAGTGCATGAAGTTAAATACTTTAAACAGACCTGAGAGGATTTCAAGATTATATTACAGTAGAATCTCTTTTATAAAAATATATGTATCCATTTGTTTGATTTTGATAATTAATTCTGTGGGAATTTATGCCCTTTGCTTTAAACTGCCTATAAATGAAGCTAAATTGATTCTTTCAAAAATATTTAAAGGAGATAAATTTAAGAACAACTGTACTAAAATTTGGAACAGATTAGGGATACATAATAAATATATTACATAACGGATATGTAATAAGTATTTTTACCACTCTCAACTATAGCTGAATAAATAATTTTAACTGTGAAAAACGATGCTAAATTTCCTGTTTTTTCAAGCATCTAACCGTTCGGGTAAAATAATCAACATTTTCATTTGTATAATATTTAAGTACAGAAATGCGCTTTTTGTTCAGTGATGTAAACTTCTTGTTTGTAGTTAAAGTTTAAGATATTGTACAACCTATACACATGCGATAGTAAAATGTTTGCTGTTTAATACGTGTGTTAAATATAAAATTAATATGTCTCTGTATATAACGTTTCATGTTAACTGAACATATGCCATCTACTTCAATACTAAAATCCCTTGATGGTATTAGGATTTTTATTTAGAGGTAGGAAGTGAATTTAACCAAATTCCTAACAAATTTAAATAAATTTTGCAAAAATGTTGTTAACTAACTATTTTCTAAGAAAGAAATTACCTAAAGCTATTAACAATATTTAGTTTTTCAGTAATACCCATTGCTTCCTTCTTTGTTTTTGGTTTCAGGAATTGATGCCATTTTTCTATCTTAAATGAGTGTTCCCAAACTCAAGGGCACTACTATCAACATACTACGTTTAGATAAAAAATATCTATTCTAAAAATTGCTCATTACTCAGATATGCATAATTTTTTTAAAAAAAATTTATTATGTATAATCCATCTCAAACCAGAAAGACATAAGTTATGCTAAAATTTGTTTTTCTTCAGAATAATCTGACAATACATATTAGAAAAATGCAAGAAATTATAAACCATTAATTATCGCAAGGAGTCCACATAAGAATACATTTTAATGCTACTAAAAAATTCATAAAATGAGGGACAAAAATATTTTATAGTTACCTAAAATAGAACACTATGGGTTAATAAACTAAACTCTACATTGCTTTTTTTTGTAGCTTTTACAATATATACTGAAGGTATTATATTAGAGATTATGAATCATTAAACATTTCAAGAGTCTCACAGACATACACTAAACATCTCTGTTGTACCTTTGAAATTCATATATCGAATCAAAAGTTTACTCAAAACCTTATAAAGAGTCCAGTAAAGGAATTATTTGGAGATCAGTGGGAGCACATGATGGTCTGCAGGTAAAAAATGCATGGTCTCCGTTGCAAAAACTAGCAATTGATCCTCTTTATCTATCTTTTTACGTTATATTAATGTGCATTTAGTATTTTAGACACACCTTTATATATTAATGTGCGAGCTTGAAATTCGACTCTTAAGTGATTGAAATAGTTTTAAAACGTGTTTTAAATGCCGCCCTTATATAGTAGTAAAGATTGCGAGTTTTAGGGACATTGAAACGAGTTGCAGGCTCAAACCCTGTTTTTCTCAAAAAGCTCGTAATAAAGGGTTATATGGCACACTAAATTGAAATACGTCTTTTCAAAAGTTCATTTAGTGGAGTATCCATAACTGAAAACTACAAGCTTCGCCGTCAATAGCACTCTTACAAATCGAATGATGTTAATTTAAATGTGTCAAAACCCGATTGGATTAGATCTAATAATAAAATCATTTCAAAATTATGAAGATACTACTAACAAAGAAAATATCAAGATTCGCTTAGTTTCATTTTCGTCAAAACAATTTTTTAAAATTGATATCTCGCTTTTACTTACTACGAATAAGAACAACTAAATTTCATATTGTGTTTAGAGATAAAGGATTTCATTTATTCATCAAAATAATTATGCCTTTACTAGGGAATGGTAAAAAATTTCTTAATTTAAGTATTTTTGTTATATCCATATTTGACGATTATTAATTATTAGGAGTCGATGTAGTGAGTGGCACAGTGGTGTAGTGGTAGCATATCACGATTCCCGGGCTGGGCAAGGTCGACTCAGCCTTTCATTCCTTTAGTGGGTAAATAAATGAGCACCAAGCTTGCTTGGGATTCAAACAATGGGGGTTTCACTTCAGACTGAACATCTGACAGGAATGTCATCTCATGTACCTCAGTGCCTATGGTCAGAAAACTGAGATGTGCACAGTAGGCTCTCGTCTTCTATGAGCTGTTGCTCCACTGAATTTAGTGATGTGGTGAAATTAATCATGGTATGAAGTCAATTACAAAAAACAAGCAAACTTATCTAAAGAAATAAAATTAATTAGAATACGTTATATAAAATAATAATGATTTTTATAAAATTTCTTCAGAAGTCTAAAACCAATTATTAAATGGTTTGAAAGATTAAGGGTATTCTAAAGCCTAAAAAAAACACAGTTGTAAAAAACTGCATTTAAACTTTAAGTCTATTCTCAATTTTTTCGTATTTTTCCATTCTCTGTCAGAAGCTCTTTAGATATATTTTTGTTTTACAATTAATAAATGTTTTTTACAAGGAAACCTCTTTCAATATTTATCACGGGAATTGTCTTTATCGTTTCAATGAGCTTTTTCAATAAACATACTAATACTTGGAATATTGAGATTGGTAATACTTAGAAAATCATTTTTTTATATTTAGATATTCAATTTTAGATTCGGAATATTTTAGTTTTCTTTTTGTGTTACTTTGTTATTTTTTTAGATTTTTAAGCATTGCTTGGAAATGATCAAAATTCTTGACATCCTCTGTGTTTTTAAAATTATCCATGTCCTAAAATATATTCCGAATTACAGTCTAGCAAATTTGAAATTTGCGAATGTAGGAAAAGTATAGCGTGTTCTCTTGACCTAGTAATCATGACATACTTATTCCCTTTTTTTTTTAAAAAAAAAGAAATGAATTATTAAAATGAAATATAGTGCTGATTTCTTAAAAACATTTTTATGTTAAATCATTTTTATTGTTATAAAGCAATAATATATGTAAAACAAACTGGCAAAATTTCAAAAAGATATTGAAAATTTTTTGTCTCCTTTTATTTGAATTTGTTTAGTTCATAATTTTCAATGAAATATTTAGGTATATAATAAGCAGATTATTTATTAAATGGAAAGTCGATTTATTTGATGAAATTAATAATTAATACGTAATTACTTTGTTATTTATTAGATAGATGATAAGTCAGGAATATATAGAATTCGAATGAAAGAGATTATATAACAGTTTGAGATATATTTGAGTATTTAAAACTCATAATATATATAATAACAAAGATAGTTAAACTACACATTTAACTAAAGTTAATTATTAAAATTTTATAAGCATTTATCTATGCATATATAAGAAGTTTTATATAGGTAAGTTATATCCCTAGAATATTAAAGTGAAAAAAAATCTAGTATGACATAATAAATTACCGGGTTATATTTCATTACTGAAATAGTTAAAAATAGTCAAATGCCAAAATTCAATTTTTAATTCTTAAGTTAAGAAGTACACAAAAAGAAGCAATTAATTAACCAATTAGTATCATTAGCTTGTGAATAAAAAACACAATTTCGGAAACAACCATGTTATTAAATAACATATTATTGAGAAGTCAAAGAATCAAAAATTAAAAACTTTTAATACAATTATATTTATATTGAGTGATTACATTGAGTTAAGTTAACGCGCGCGCGTTTCTTTATTAGAGTTATAATTAAAGATAGTATATGTAGGCTGTTGTTTGGATATATTTAAACATCAAGCAATAACAACTCAATTAAGCAATTTTAAAAATAGAGTGAATCATTTACAAAAGCAAAATAATTAACCGGATCCTATGGCCCCATGTGTTAAATAATCCTTAATCATCATTTCTATTTTCAGCACTGCGAGTAAACATTTCACAAGATCCATCAAAACCACGTTTTAAGGCTTCAGTACCTTCATGGGAACATTACTTTTATAAATAATTGAAAATTAAGTGTTCAACTATTTGTTATTGCAAAATAATTAACCGGATCCTATGACCTCATGTGTTAAATAATCCTTAACCATCGTTTCTATTTTCAGCACTGCGAGTAAACATTTCAGCAGATCCATCGAAACCACGTTTTCAGGCTTCAGTACCTTCATGGGAATACTACTTTTGGAAGTAATTGAAAATTAAGTGTTCAACTATTTGTTATTGAGAAAAACTAATTTATATGGGAAAGCAATTGAACTGGAAGACACTCAGTTCATTTAAAAATACTTCCAAAACAGCCTTGTGGAATCAATTGGAAACTGAAAAAGGAAGAAAAGGAAATGATAGTCTTAAGTTCCATTGAAACTGATCTATCACTGTAATGGAACTGTTGAATAGAGAGAGAATCCGAGCTGTAAACAACTCGACCTGCGTTTGTGCATCGGTTCTAGACACAGTCCATTCCACATGGATTCTAAAAGTGTCAAAAGAGTATTCGATTTCTTTTCATTTCCATGCTTCCTAGTTCAAGGCGTTATTTTCTTCCGCGTCTCGAGCTTTGTGAAGATATACTGAGGCATGAAAGTCCACCGATGGCATTCGAACACGCACATGCTCAAAGGTTGAATTCATTCCACAGAAGTTTATATCTCTATTCATTTTGATGAAATGTGAAAAGGTTACTTTAAAATGTAATCCAGTTGCCCTTCGGAGGAAAAATTATAATATTTAATCACGAAAATGCAAATTCCATCACGAAAACTATGTTACGGAGATAGTTGTGAGACTTTACATGATTGTGTGTGTGTGTGTGTGGTAAGTAGGAAAATATGTAATGAAAGAAAACCAGACGTGTCAGGATGGAATTCATTTCGTGAAAATCATCGAGATATAGTTATGAAAGAAATAATAGGTAGGAGAAAAAAAAACGGCATTGAACAGTTGTCGGTCGTGGGAATTATGAGTAATATATTTAAATTATATAGAGGTGGTTTCTAAAGGTGAAACTTTCGTTTTAAGCATACGTTATTTAAAACTAATTTGTGATCGTTCTGAATTTACCTTTTTATTTGATCTTTGATGGAATAGTGTTGAATAATAAATCCTTAACGAGACTTTCAAACTTTCGATTAAATGGATTCCTTTTTCTTTCAACGTTGTACAATACAACTTAAATTCATTTTTATCTTCAAAGGATTACAGTAAATTGTACATTAAAGTTTCAATAATAATATAAACAATATTTGAGTTTAAATAATTTGACACTACTGCTTCTTTTCCTACTAATGAACAGTCAGTTTAAAACTGTTTTCCAGCACAAAGGTTTCAAATGTGCTTCATTTAAAGAGAAATGATACAATTTATACAAAAATCTTTGATTTAATGGTTTTTACAATTTTTTTACATGTAACCAATGCATATGAATTACTTAAAATAGATTTTGTTTTTAAAATAGTACAAGATACTAGTAAATTAACTTTTTAAGGAAATGTTTTAAAATTTATGAAGGGATTTTAAAATGCTACTCCTCCTACAATAATTGAAGTACACATAGGAAATTTGATTTACAAATACGTCAAGCTATGTTCAACAACAGCTGATGTTGATTTAGTGCTAGCATGGTTGATATACGTGAAATAATGTTTTTTATGAATGCTTATATAAAATTCCTTAAAAAATGTGTAAATTATAAATTCAATCATTTTTAAAAAAATAAGTATTGGTTTTATTCAAAAATGCATACCAACTTTTTTT
>BMAV01004685.1:500033-567034 GCA_019973955.1 Trichonephila inaurata madagascariensis | reverse complement strand
TCGACAGCTATTTAGAGTACTCCATGCTGAGTCTTCATTTACAAACATCCGGGATTCGAACCCAGGCCCTACAGCACAGCGGTCAGCGTCACTAACCACTATACCGGATGGATGGCTCACAATTTATAAATTAAGGAGTGAGTGAGTGTGTTTATTAACACGTAGCACACTATAAATCAACACGAGGGCTATTGGTGAAAAGACTAGTAATTTTGAGCCATGTTTAATTGACGAAGATGACACTTGAGCTGGAGCCAATCTTCAAACTTCCACATCTTGCCAACGGGAGTATTTTGAGCCGCAACAGATTCAACCTACATCAGCCCCTCTACAGAGCGTGTATTCAGGAGCATCAGAGCTCGAACTCACTTCCTCCAGGCTATGAATTCGTGACCATAACCACAAGGCTATCACGTCCAGTACAAATTAAGAAAAGGGAATACTAAATAATTTTATTGGTTTGTTTGATTCTGAAATTCATCTTTAATAAATACTAATTAATGAAGTTTATTAATAATACTCTCAACGCGCGGTTTTTTAAAAAATAAATAATAGCGTACGTTAAAATTCTTCTAACACATGTCTACTATTAAGTAAATTTTATAATTGATAAAAGCAATCGATTAACTTTTTAATTCATACGATGAACACAGTAAGTTTGTCGCTGCCCAAAGGTCGAGGGTGCGTGAGAGGGTTCGAGGAAGAAGCAAACAGGATCACAAAAATAGCTAATTTTATTCTATCTTTAGCACTTTATGAAATATACAATTTCATAGCTGAACTCTGGAAGCAATCTGAAATCCTAACCCTTAATAGGATATACTATATTATTGAAATTAACTTATCTGGATTTGAAGCTCCTTCTATTATGATCCTTCTCGAAGCCTGATAGCTCGGTCAGCTCCAAGGTTGTTTACTTCCACAATTCCTGGTGGATTCAACGTCGACTATTAATCTCACGACGCGTCACCACTCAGTCGTGGTTCTTTCTAATACTTGGATTTCACGCTTAACGAACAACGATTAACCATTAACCTCACATACTCAACGATAGACACTTAAAAAGTAACTACATTTGCATAAAATCAAGTAATCTTTTTAAACTAAAATCACAGTTTAAAAATATTTTCCCCAAGATGATTAGTAGAAGAACCCGAATAGCACATGTGACAAGTTTATGTTCATATAAAGAACAATCTAACCATACAAGAGCTTTTAAAGAAAAATTGAAAATTTGTGAAAAACAAGCGTAACAATAAAACAAATACATTTCCTTCTTTTTTTGTTATGTTCCAATTCAAACGTTGTTATTAATATTTTCATATACATTCGTAGATCGAGATTCACCGATAAAACTTATAGGGCAAGCATTCCTTTGGGATATTATTTAGACTTCTTAAAAAAAATTCTTTTCCCTACATTCTAATTGACTTTCCTGTTAAAAATCCCTGCAGGACGCCGCAGTTTTTCACGACAGTATAAGACATTCGAAAGATAACCTTAAAGTCAAGTTTCTACATCACGAACTCAGAGTTTTCTTTCTTTCTTTTTGCAGATCATTTCGGAAGGTAACTGGTTGGTAATAGCATTGACTTAGCAAAACGCCTCTGCATTTGCACGAGCTTTCGATAATGTTTCCTCAATTCGGTGGTAGGTTTCGGGTCTCTATTGCTGATGAATGATCTATCAATTTTATACCAGGAAAATATGTTTGAGAAGATGGAAGTTGAAAAATAAAACTGTATATATATAAAATACCTGAAGAGATAATAGTAGAGTTTCTCTTGAGCAGTAGAAAGAGAAATAGATATGTTCGTTATTTTAAGCATGAACTAAATATATGGTACGGATTTATTTGAAAAGCTTAGAGTTAGATGATAGTTTTATAGATTTAAGAGAAATTACATCTCTCTGAGCAATCTCAATTGCTTTTGTTTAGAGAGCTCAGTTATTAAACTTGAAAGCATACAATTTACAAATGTTGTAATAAAATATTACTTTTAAAGCTTATTTTTTTACTGTAAGCAAAATGCTTAAAATTATGGAGCTGTGTTTGTTTTAAATTTTGTGTCCTTTTGACTTGAGCTTAAAGTTTTAAATTTGATTATAGTGGTGCCCCGTATTTAATACCTGATTACAAAAATAAAGTTCTTAAACAATAATAAAAATGTTTATATAAGTGATATTATTCTTAAGAATGTTTTTTTTTTCAACTGGTCAAACATTATTTGACCTTGTTGCATAAGTATGCATTTGAGTTTTTGTCACAAATTTATATAGAATAAAAAAAATCTCGAATGCTCGAAACCATCGATGATGAAGTGCCCTATTGAAAAAAAAACACCTTGTTAAGAAAGATATGAGTATTTTAAGAATCTTAAGGAAAAATTCTAAGTTTGGAATTAAACAATTTCTTGAGCTACCTATTTCTATAAATAATGTTGAAGGATTGGAAGCCTCTTGCAGTATTTTTTTGTGAATTGCAAAAGCCAGATATCAACACACCACTGGTGAAAAAATAACACCAGTAACACTAGAGCTAATAAAAATTATTATGGTAAATAAAATTTTTTGTGTAGTTAGATGAATCTATACTTTAGAGAGAAACATTATTTTGATGCTATGTATTCGAGAGAGAGAGTATAGCTCCAGATTAGGGTAAATGACAGAGAAATTCCTTAGAACGGAGTTGTTACACAAGCACATTACAGGTGAATAAATATTTAAATGTTTTGAAACTTTTTTTTTGTAACAAAATGACATTTTTTAAGCTAATATTATTGCTGCATTTTTTGACTGTACGCTATCGATTAAAGGAAAATATAAAGAACTTTTAGCTTTTCTACACAAAACAAGTTTCTGATATCCTAACAATGCATTGCGTTTTCTACCGGCAACAATTGTCAAAAATGTATAAGAAAATTTTTATTTTGTTTTGCATTTATGTATTAAAAATAAACACAATCGAAGTTAAGGCTTTAAGTAAATACCTTTTAGATATCAGCTTGTTTACTCAATTATGCGAAAGGAAGATAAACTTTGTAATTATTCACTTCAGACTATTTCCAGATTATTAAACACACAGTTAAATAATCTGTTATGTTAAATTATATGAACACTTTTAAATGCCTACTATTGAGCTATGACGCAATCGTGAATAATATTTTGTGTATATATCAGTAGTAAATGTTTTCCTTATATTAAATTTTTTAATCTATTATTATTATTATAATGTGTTTAATTATTCGTTCACGTCGTTCAGTGAAAAAGGTTATCGGTAATCTTAAAAATATTTAGCATTTGATTTCAATGCATCTCCTGGAAACGAATGTTTCCCAATATGTTTAATCTACAAAAAAAAAAAAAAAAAAAAAAGTCAACAATGATTATATGAAGCCATTGAAGATGAAATTCCACATTAAAAAATTTGCATTCTTTCAAGAACTATATGAATTTTAAGTATTTTAAGGATTTTAAAGAAACATTTGAATGTCATTTTAAAATTGGAATTAAATCATTTTTTAAGCCACCTATTTCTCTTAACAATGTAAAAGGATTGGAAACCTCTTACAATATTTCTTTGAGAATTGCAAAAACAAAATGTTCACACACCACTGAAGTAAAAAATAGCGTTACCAATAATAGAAGAGGTAATAAAAGCTATTGTGAGAATGGTATTGTAATAACTCCATACAACGTTGAGTAGAAGAAATGTCAAATAATTCTATAAAAATTCCTTAATTAGTTAATTACAAAAAGAAAAAAAAAATTCTGCTTAGTTAGATGAATCTACATTTCTGATAGCAACAGTACTTTTTAATATTACATAAAGTATAGCTCCAGGTTGAGGGAAATGACAAAGGAGCTCCGTACAATGGAACTGTTACACACATACTACAGGTGAATAAATATTTAATTGTTTTGAAACTTTTTTGCAACAAAATGACATTCCTATAGCTAATATTATTGATGCATTTTTTGACTGTGTATTATCAATGGAAGGAAAATATCAAGGACTTTCAGCATTTTCAAAAAAATATCTGATATTCTAACAATGCATTGCGCTTTGTATCGGCAGCAATTGTCAAAAATTTAAAAAAAAAAATCTTAATTTTTCTTCTGTTTTGCAATTGTGTATTAACGCAATGAACACAGTTACAGTTAAGTATTTGGATAATTACGTTTTTACCTTTTAATAATTGGATTTTTTACCTAATTATGCTAAAGATGTGTGAGTTTTGTAATAATTTACCTCTACATTCAGAAGTTCGCTGACTGTTGAAAGGCAATTGTTTGAAATGATTCGTTGAAATATTTAATTCTGTAATTGAGTTTCTTTTGGAAATTGATAAGCCTATGGCAGTAAAATTAATTGAATAAAAAAACTTTTATTTTATTTAACATACATATATACTTTATTTATTAATATGCAAAAATAAATAATAAGGAAAAAAACTTGTTCAGTGTTATTTGGATTTCGCTTATTTGCTTTAGATGGAAATAAATTTCAAAATTTTGAATATTTCAAACATTTTTTTGTAATTTTGGGAAAGGTAAAATTAATGTAGAGGACATTCAAATCTACATGAATCACTTGAACCAATTAAAAGAAAGTATCAATCTTTCTTTTAAATATTTGGAAAGTTTAGATGTCACTTCTTGATTATGAATCCATTCGAAAGCGACGTAACCATTACTGAGTTTTCGCTGCAAGAATAATTAATCTGACTGTGAATGAGAGTTTGGAAGATAAAATAAATTTTCAAGCAAGTGGATATGCTTAATTTTGGAATTGTAAATATATTCATAAAATTCTGTCAAATTAAGCTATACTTCCATATCATTATTTTTAGTTCTTCCGTGGCTGAAGCTGGAAGGATCTGCGTTAAAAATTTATTTAGGAAAGCTGTATACCAAAAAAGATTGATCATTACAGGACGAGGGGATTCAGGATCATAATCAAATAATTTTATAGCTAATATAAAAACTAATATAAAAAAAAGCATCATGCATAATCCTCAGATTAAGTTGTTAAAAATATTATGTAACCACAAATAATATAGAAAAATTGAAAAATTGTTTAATCAAATATATATTTATATTTGTTACGTTAATTATAATAATTATACAAAGATGAGAAATTTCAGGTTAAATATTTAAAAAACGCGTATTGATGTATCAAGAACAACTAACACATTTATTAAAATCGAATTATTACATAATTACAATCTATGTTTCTGAAATATTGTTCATATTTGTAAAACTGAACATAAAAATAGCATTAAAAGTTATAATTCTAATAACCATTTTTTTTTCTTACCTTCTGATAATATATTCTTAGTTAAATTGCTATCTTGTTCTTTTGTATAGAGCTATTAGAGCATTATGATTATGTTGTATATTATGGAGAAAAATGTAAAAGGGTCTATGAAGAAAATATTCTTTTAAAAAAAAGATCGATAAATATAAATTAAGCTGCAGGACTTCTATTCTGGTAAATAACTTGAAGTATTGAAACTAGTTGAAAGAGCCTTAGGAAATTTACTTCACAGAGTAATAATCTTAAATTATATGTTTATTTTATAATATAATTATAGAAAATATACTTTTATATTACTACACATAATTTTAAAATTAAGTAAAAGCTACATTTAAGATTTCTTAGTTATTAGTTTATCTTGCATTCGAAACATAATTTGTTTATGCACTTGAAGAAACAGAACAATAAAGGCTTTCTAAACCGCAGCTAATTTCTATTTCAACAGAAAAACTAATTCCCAGAACAAAGATTTCTAGAATAGGTGGAACTCTACCAGAAGGTTAAATTTCAAAATTCATAAGCTTTATACAAAGAGCTTGCGAATAGCTCTTTTTCGTGATATCAGAAACATTTTGCGTGAGATTCTAGAATTTTTGTGCAAATAAGCAAAAACAGAATAGCAATGAACCACTGCATTAACTGACTCAGATTTATCCTGAATTACTCATACTATGTACACAATGATAAAGACAATTAATTTTTGTTCGAGTGGCTGGTATTGTCAGAATTGCTCTACGTACATAGTTTGTTGACACAAGGAAAAATTTCACACAAACCATTCAAACGAAAAAAACGCAAATGTCAGGGTTACTACACACACATATATATAGCTTCATTATAAAAATTGCCCTTTACAAATTATTTTACTAAATATAATGAAATTCCAAAATTGTTCGCGTATATTATGGGAATTCTGATTAAATGAAATATACCAAATTAGTTTATATCTAATTGAGCAGAATCTAGGTAAGTATAGTTTTAAAATGATTCACACGGTTTTGGTCTTGAATCAAATAGATTTAAGGAAAAATTTAATCTTGCACACATTTCTTGAAAAAGCAATCAAAAATCAGTTAACATAACCCCCCAAGCAATTAATATAACCACAAGCCTACTTTTTAAGTGGTTATAATTCTTTGAATGTACTACCTGATAATTTATTTTTAAGTGAAAAGTTTCCACAAGGGTTGTTTCTTGAGATTTGAAACAGTAAGATTACGCTAGAAATGAGTTCATATGAATTATATTATTCCTAAGCACACATTATGAAGTTAATTTGTAAAGTATGAACTTGTACAGGAATTTTTAAAAAAGGAGAGGAAGAAAATGGTAAAGAATAAGGAAAGTCGTCTCCACCCTGTAATTATTAAATGAGAGCCGACTTGCATTTTAAGCATATTATTGTATTCTGGAATTTGGATCACTTTAAAATCAGATGTCCAGACTGATTCAATTCAAAAAATCCAAATTCCAAATTATTTTAAAAAGAACAATGTTTTGTATTTGCGCTTTGAGGAAATGCCCTAGAAAAAGTTTTATTAAAATGACATATAATTACAAGTCTGGAAAAATCTTATGGTTTGGTTGTACTGCAAAATCAATGCAATTTCATATTTCCTAATTACCTCTTTTATATAGTTGAAGGTTTAAAAATATTGTTAACAGGGCACACACACACACACACACACACACACACACAGAGCTTTTTCTTTACAGGAATTATTTAGTTCATTTTTTATGAAACTCTTAAGAATCTTTCTTCTATGTTTAAGAGATTTTAAAATATCAAGTATAGTTCCAAAATGTATTGCTGTATTTTAAATATTTCTTTAACATCTTGAAAAAATACTCTACAATTTTCAATAATACTCAAATATATTTTTTACCCTAAAAACGAGTTACTTTATGTTTGTTCTCCTTAATATTTGAGGGTCATTTAAATTTAAAATTAAGTAAATTCTTTATTTACAAGGTAAAAAAATACTTTACCATAGAGCTATTTTAGACTGAAACTAAAAATTTATTATTTTTTTTTTAAAATTAAAATTAAAAGTTATTTAATTTTTTTTAAAATTAAAGTTTTTTTTTTTAATGAAGAATTATTTTTATTTTCTTAAATATTATATTCATCCAACATATAAAGTAAAAAGTTAAAATTTTTTTCTTCTTTTGAAAATTGAGATAAATTTCTTTTTAATATAATTCTCCTTTTTGAACTTAATTTCACTCTACACATTCCTTGAAACAGGTTTTTGATATCACTCCATACTTATTTTTAATTGCATATTTAATTTGAGCAATAAGTTTTTGAATGTATTATGTATACATTCTAGTATATCTAGATGTTAAATATTTTAAAACAATTTCACGTTTAATTGCATTCAAAATAAGATTTTTTCATATCCTGTGCCTGTGTTAAATTTCTTAACTTGTCTTCTGAAATTTCAATAAGTTATCACAGTCTGATAAAATCGTCATTGTTACTTGATTCAACAAAATATTTAATTAAAATTCTTTGATCAAACCTCTTTTTATTCCCCTTTTGATTACTTCCATTACGAGTTGATAGATAAACACGGTCAACAGGAGAAAAAGTAAACTAAAAACCTTGATTATACTGAAAGAAAATTAATTCATCAAAAATTGATAGAGGAAGAAACGAAAAAAAAAAAAAAATGATTATAACTTATAATGGAACTAAACTAGTTTTCCAACCTGAGATCATTAAAATATAGCTTATAATACTACACGGAAGATAGTGATTAAAATAAGAAAATTTATAAAGTAGGGCAGTCGTTTGTTTTCGGCATGTCTTAAGAATCATTTTTTTAAGTGATTATTTATTTACGGGATAAAATTTTAGCATATTTATTCAATAATTACGAAATAATCAAGATTAAATGAAATAATTTTTCATCGTCTTTTACTGATGGTTCTCTTCCTTAAAAATAGAAAAAGAGTTTTCGAATTGTGAAGGCTTGTGTGGACTTATTAAAACGGCACTTTCTCTTGAAAATATTGTTGGACTTTTCATAGAAGAATTAAATTAAATATATAAGAAATTAATCTATAAGGACACGCACATTATATTTAAATGAAATTGCTTATTTCACATAATTAAAATTATTGTTATTAAATTGCAGAGTTATACTCATGTGCATATACATATATTATAAATCTAAAGAAGGCAAATATACTTGAACATCGAAATGTGTCTTAACTATTGTGAAGTTTTATTGAAATTTCAATACATTGTTTTGACTACTTTATTTTAATATGCTTATCTTATAATAATTTAAGTATATTAGAAAGGCATTTTAGTGAATTTTATGTTTTTATTTGTGTTTTTAAATTGAATAAAAGAGATTGTGGATAATCTAGAAATTAAACTATGAATTTTATTACAAATATCAGCTGGTGTAGATTTCTAAAATATTAAGTATTTAAAATACCTTTATGAACTTTTAAAAATAGTACTTGATTATGTAGAGAAAATCCATTGCTTATTTGATATAAACCGATATAAATTTTGCACAAATGTGAAAATCTCCCTTGTTTTTGAAGAATTAAATCATTTTAAATATTAAGGTAAAAATAAATCTAACCTTTTAGAAGTTTATGCATCAGTATTTCAAATTAGAAAGTGAACTTCAAATTTTTCGAAAACATCAATACAATACACACATGGTTATTTTAAAATTATTTCTTTTTAAAAAACCTTCAGAACTGAACTGAAGAATATGTTATGAATGAAGAATATGTTCTTATCAGTAGACATTAGTAGTGGTAAAATTAAGTATACTTTTTTCCGTGCGAATAATATTTTAATGGTTTTCATCGCAAAATGAAAGCAAAATACATAGTACTACACTAATAACTTTAAAAGCAAATATTTTTAGCGAGGGCTAATTTAAAGAATAGTTTAGACAGAAGATAACACGAAAACGTTTTAAGAAGACGAGTTCAAAACACGCTATGTACATTGACTTTATATCAGTGTAGAAATATTATGAATTAAAAGTCAGGTAGTAAATTTTTTTTCGTTTGGAAGGTATCCAATTACTTTTACTTTCAGGAAACTACTTTAAGGGACTGTACGTTATTTGCACTATACATTTTGTTTGGATGTTTTTTAAAAGAACCAAAAGGGGCATTCTGAATCTTAGTAGAGTTTTTTTTTTCAGAATGAAAAATCGTACAGTTTTTTGAATAACAAAGATAAGCAATTATTTATTGATTTTTGTTATTGTTAGATTTAAATATTGACAGCATTTAAGAATAACAATTTATTAAATATTTAAAGAACAGTTAGTCACAATTTATAAATAATATTCTACTGACTTTTCCCTGTAGGATTTATTCGAATAACATTTTGAAAAACTGTTTGAAAATTTTAAATTTCGTATTATCTATTCCATTGTTAATGTTATTTTTAATAAAATATTTTGATTTAGTAAATTATCATTTTACTACGAGAACATGGTGCGATTTATAAAAAAATCTTTGATTTGATGTTTTTTTTACAAATTTTTGGCTTATAGACTATATATATATATATAGATTACGTAAAAGAGTTTTTGTGCTCAAAATACAACAAAAGTCTAACCATTTAATTTTTAACAGAAAAGTTTTAAAATTTTGAACGGATTTTAAAATGCTACTCCGACTACAATAATTGGCTTATACACATGAAATTTGATTTACAAATACGTCAAACTATTTGTAGCGAAAGCTGGTATGAGTTTTCTGCCAATATGATGGATAATCAAAAAATGTATTTTTTTCAGAATTGAAAAATTCCTTAAAAAGTATAAAAATTCTAAATTCAACAATTTTTTAAAAAATAAGTATTGCTTTGATTCAAAAATACATACCAAATTTTGTTACATGTACTAGTAGCAATAGGTAAAAAAAAAGAAATAAATCAATCAAAGCATTTGGCACAATAAAAGAAAAAGGCATAACATTTTAAATAAAGATAAATGAGTTATTTTTTCTTTCTGAGATAAACCCGTTTTAAATTTTTATTTGCCATTGAGATGTGAATAAAAACAAACATTAAAATTATCATAACTCAGAATTTTTTTAATTTAGAGCTTTCAAATTTTGTGAGATTATAGAAAATTACATATAGAATAATTTTGGCTACAAAAATTTTATTTGAGTTTTTTGACCGATTTTTGTGAATTGAATCATACTGTGTCCTCTTAAATAAAATATTCTTTTAATATATATAAGTAATTATAGACATTTGAAATCCCAATTAAATCCTAACATTGCAGGTCCATGTATTGCTATTAGAATTAGTTCTTATATGGTGGGATTTTTTCTCATTTCAGTGCCCGCAAATAGACTCATAGCATGGAAGGTAGCTACTACCAGTATGTGATTACAATAGGGATAAACATATTCCTTATTAACCCCATATATTTATTTTTACTTGCATTTAAACACGCCATTTTTTGTGCTATACAGTCCACTATTAAAATAAAATTCTTTATTTGCAAATCAAGCTTTTTTTATGTTAAATTCGATAAATAACTATTTTATGGAAAATTCTTTCAAATTTCATGTCTTTATTTTTATTTGCATTCAAATTAGACATAAAAAACTGGTTGTGCTTGAAATTTTGGAGACTTTTTATCTATCTATTTATATATAAGCTGAAATTTTTAACATAGGGATAATACATACAAATTTTAATAAAAATCTATAATTTTTCAATGAATTTTAGGCAAATTATCTTTTTCAATACATTTCAAGCTATTTAAAATGTATAAAATATTGATAATATGCTGAAAAACTTTGAAAAAGGTTTATTATAGCAATTGATTGAAAGTTAAACTGAAAGGTAACACTGGCTCAAGTAAAGAAAAACAAAATAAAAAAATATATAAGAAAATGCTAAATTTTTAATGAATACTTTAGAAAATTTGCAGTTTTAAGTAAAAATACATATTTCTAAAGTGAATATATTTGTTCATTCCAGTTTAGCCTTATATTTCTTATATTATTAATATCATATGTCCCGTTATGTTAAATATGTGAAATTTGAAGGAAACATGAAATTTTCTTTTTATTTCAAACACTTTTTTATGTACTATTTAATTACTTTTAATTTATCTAAAATTTTGATATGAACTTTAAAATATCCTAAAATTTTAATTGTGCAAAGTTTCCCCTTTTTAAAAATCTTTATTCATTTACTTAAAGAATTTAACAAAAATATCACAGAAATATCAATACAACTAAATTTTTAAGCATATTTCATTACGTACGAATGCTTCAACCATTATTCTCGTGGAGACTTATGCATAAGATAATTTTTAAGCCAGTCTTATTGCAACACATTGACAAATGCTAATGACAGTTTCGAAAGAGAAACTACGCTTAATAGACAGCAAACATGTATGTTTAGGAAAAAGAGTGCGATTTTATTTCATTGGAAAACATTTATATGAGTAATCTAAAATTTATTCACCTTCTTAAAAATATTTACTACGAGCTTAAAAACTTAAAAAATAATGAAAAAAAAAAACATTGCTTAGTTTTATATATAAAGAATGATTTTTTTTGTTAATTGAATTTATGGTATATATCCATATAGCAGGAAAATTGAAAAAAAAAATCATAAATTCGTTTTTCATGAATCTAAAATCTTTCTGATTTTATGAAAAAAAAAACATAATTATATACAAAACAGTAATATTTTAAGTCCATATACTCTTCATTACATATTCTTGTTGGTATGAGTCATTTAATCTGAAATAAACAAAGTAAGTATTTATTTTAGGTGATTTCGTTTTTCTCTCAATAAAATTTTAATAGTCTTCAGTTGTTAACTGATCATTTAGTAAGCACTTATAAAACAATTCCATTGTTTCTGTCCACCTCGATCTACAAATACCTGGTAGAAATGTAAGAGCCGCCCTCTACAATATTGATGTTTTTCGCTGACGAATAGGCGGCTGATACG
Source organism: Trichonephila inaurata madagascariensis (assembly GCA_019973955.1). Lineage (NCBI taxonomy): Eukaryota > Metazoa > Arthropoda > Arachnida > Araneae > Nephilidae > Trichonephila > Trichonephila inaurata. The sequence goes on along the minus strand of BMAV01004685.1, from coordinate 554,738 downwards.
CGAACATGAAAGAACACGGCTCAGTAGTTCACTGACCGATGGCTACTCTTTTGCACCCAATGTTTAATATATTACTTAATTCAAATGGCTTAAACAAAGAATAAAATGACGAAGTACCCCTTCTAACGTAAGGCGATCTTCATCTTGAATGAAACAAGAAACAAAAGAATTAGTTCAATACCTATTTCTGCATTCACTCTTCGTTCGATTATTTGATCTTTGCCAATACTTAATCGTAATCAGTGATTTAAAGACATCAACATGACTTCTCAATAATGAAGGCTCTGTTAGCTGAATAAGTTTTTTTCGTATTAGAGACTTTAATTGAACCAATTTGATGAACTTGATTAGTGTTTCTTTTGGCTGGAGAGTTTTCTTTTTCTTAATTATCAATTCATATAAGTAGGTCAAATGCATAAATATTTTGTTCTATTGGGGCTAATAAGTTTTAAGATAATTGAATAGCTTTTTTAAGAAGTTCTGTAATAATGCATCAAAATATATTTGCCATCAGAATTTTTTTTTATTAAGTAATATTTCAATTTAATTCACAAAGTTTTCTTCGTATAAATTACTGAATTCATTAGATCAAATACATCGAAGAAGTTAGTTTATTTTGTTCATGAGATAACCAGGTTTCAATATTACAGCTATCACATTTAATTTTTAGATTAAAAACTAATAAAAGAAAAAAAAAGTATTTGCTTTTTTTTCAAAACACAAATTACAGTTTACGAGTAAATTCCAGTTTAGAGTAAAATTTAAATTTCTCAGGTTCCCGTAGAATTAGTGTGTTAATGCGTATCACATTTAGATTTTTATTTTTATATTTATGAATTATTTTATTTGAAGTGTACAAATAGAATAAGCTATCTTTTTAATTAATGACAAGTTAAAATCTAGGCACTTGAATGAAATATGAACTTTAAACGTTACATGGGCTATAAGATAACTACTGAGCTGATAATAATGTAATAATAATATAAAAACAAATAATTTATTTCTCTTTTTTTAATTTGATTACTTTCTAATAAGAATAATTACAAAATAAAACAAAAATATAAGTATCGCGTGCGTACCAAGGTTTCATTATTATTTGCTTTTAAAACATTTAATAATAAAATTAAACATTTTTTAAGTTGCTTGAAAATAAATTGTTTGTCTATATTTATATTTATAAACGATAAATAATTCAGCACATATATATATAGAAACTTAATTTTTTACAAATGATTTTATGATTGAAAAATTTTGATTCAATTGATTGCAATTATGTTTAAATATTCCTAATTAGTAATCTCAATTATTTACAAAAGTCTCGTAGTATAATGTATTAAAGTAAATCAAACGAAACAATGATGGTATTGTAAATGTAAAAAAAAAACAAATATTTTGAAACTCCAAATAATGCACTAAGCTCACATGTTTTAGAATATTCGAAAAAATAGCAACACAGATTTTGTATTTTACTACAAATAAAACAATTAATCATTTTTAAACGTATTATTGGTTATAGGTAGTATTATTCTTCTGAGTTAATTGAAAAGAGTGTTTGACTAATAATTTTTAAATTTTTAATATACTTCTATTATATCATACTAGGGGCTTATAACTATTATATACACTTCTTAACTTATATAACTATTATATACACTTCTATTATATAACACTACTTTTTATTCTTTTAAATTCATCTTTTTGGAAACTAGTTATTAGCTGTATAAAATATAGTAATGAAAGATATTCAGTGAAATTCAAGTTCATCAAATGAAAGGGCGGGTTCCTTACGAAAATTTATTTCATTTTTAATGTTAATTAATATTAACTATTTATAATTATTTTAAATGAAATAAACTGATACAAGCAATAATTTTTCTTAATTGAATCTGAATTTATTAATAGATGCAAGAATTCACATTTGGATAAAAATTTTACGATTCTAAAACATTTTTTCTTAAAAGTTTCTTCATACTTCCTGAATCAGTTTTTCTTATTTTAAAGAGATAAACCATTACTTTCCAAAACGTCATCATTATTTTCTTTTAACATTTTAATCATTTAACAGTTCATTTCAATACATTTAAAGGTCGTGGGAATCGAATCGAGGTTTCTGTTGTTTAATATTCTGTTAATTGTCCTTCAGAACCGGTGCAAATAAGTTTATTTCTTACTTCGATTGTTGTAGAAAGAGCATTTTTCTTTAAAATTCGTTTCAGTGTAATACTTTTATAAGGCAATTAAATGAGTTTTTGTCGGCATTTAAAAACATCTATGAGTTGTATCTTACTTTTAATTTTAAAAAAATGTGCGCACAATAGGACATCTCTGTTAGAAACAAATGATTAAAAAATAGTCGCTTTCTTTGTGATACCATTAACTCAAACAAGTTTTTTGAAACTGTAAACAATAAATAGTATTAGAAATCAAGTGTATATAAGCTTTATTAATTTGTTTTTTTACTTATACTATCTAAATTTTGTTTTCTTGATTATTCATTTTTTTAAAAACATTCCCCACTTTATGCTAATAATTAAAGTAATAACCTTTCTTGATATCATATATCATTTCCAAAAATTAGGGCTAGATACATACGAAATAAATAAGACACGCAAATGCACTTATTAACTAGGTAAAAAAATTTTTTCTTCATTCTAAATTAATGCACTATTCTCAATGCTAGAGAGGCGCAGCTTAGCCAAAATTGGCTCTTGCGCCATAAAACCCCTACATTCACTCACTCACTCACTCAGTGCTAAAGAAGTTCTCTAATATACTGATTGATTAAAGCACTTTCCGTAATACATCTTTGAAAACACTCACTCCTGAAATTATTTCATTTTTTTTTTAATTCCGAATGTTGCAGGAAATGATAAATTAAAATGATCAAATATATGTTAGTTTTTAGGAAAATGAAAAGGTGTTTGGGGTAGAAAATATCAGTGGCAAAAAAATAAATAACAATTAGCTAAATTAGAAAAGAAATGGAAAATTCATAGGAACCATTGTTAATTTAGAGGAAGAACTAAATAAAAGGCCAAAATATAAGCTTTAGAGAATCTATAATTTATGAGATTAATATTTTAAGAATGTTTAATATAGGGATTTGTGTTCTTGTTTAAAAGTGTGTGTTTTTTGAGTGTTTTTTGTTCATACGACGATTATTAATAATTATGTTACCAATTTTTTAAAAAAAATAAATTCAGATAAGTTTGTTTCAAAATAAAATTTCAATTTATATAAATATATTTGAGTATTTTATTTGTTACATGCTTTTTTTACTATATGTATAAATGTCAAAGGTATAAGGATCACGACAATAACGTTTTTATAACTTGGTTATATGAATACAATTATATGATTCATCTGTATTACATTTTCAGCTTTCATAAAAATGGTCCATGTTATTTTTAAGAGAAAAGTTAACTAACCGAAAAAGGTCAAGAAATCGGTTTCTCATCTTCATCAACAACAAAAGTAGACAAGTAGACTTTAGACAGTTAGTGACGTATATATGATACAAAGAAAGTATGAATATGACTGACTACTAAAAATAATTGTTCGGAAAATACTTTTTGAATAAAGCACTATATTTCAGCAATGGGGCGTTTTCTTTAAGCACAAGAAATGATTTATATTAGACTTCATATTATGAAAGGAGATTAATTTATAATAAAGGACACATGAAATCGGTTGAATAATAAGATGAATTGAGAATGTTTGTTATTTATGGTTATAAATTTTCGAAAAAAATTTTCATACTCTTATCTTTGCATTATAAACAATAGCATTAATTTGACTGCGCATTTTCTATAAAAAATTATTGTATTAATTATTAAAAGAATAATTGATGCAGCAGAAATAAACAAAAAATGATAATTGATATTGATTTCCCAGTGCATTATCTAGTCTTGGTATGACGCAAATGAATATCAAGAAAGTTTGTCATATTCCAAAGCAGAAAAAAAAGGTGGGGATTATTTTAAGTAAACATTATATATTGAAAAGGGTTCCACAATTTTTTTAATGTCTTGTAAGTATAAGAACATTAATATAAGCATATTCATATTTAATCTCTCTTTTTACTACACTATTCATTCAACGATTTGCCATTATCTCTACATACAATTAAATTTCAAATCTGGTTTTCAGCTTAAACGAAAACAGTTACAATCATAAAGAAAGTGTTCTTTTGAAAGCAGAGCAAAAAGATTAGTGCAAAGTAATTTGTGAAAAAAATTTTATTCAGCTTCAAAGACTCTTATGATTTTTAATGTAAAAGATTTATGACTACTAATTCATTTTGGATCATATCATATAAGAAAGCATTTCGACATTAAATAGTTACTATCTTACATAAGCCCTTGTTATATCAATTTTAATTTTCAAATGTTTCAAATGATTATTTTTGATAAGGAAAAATAGCAATTACAATGTAATTTTATAATCATAAATATAAAGTGTATCAATACACATTTTTGTAATGAAAGAGGAATATATGTTTAAATTAAATTCGTTTACAAGGAGCTACGAAAGGAGAAAAACCACGGCATACGATGAAATTTAAGAAGTTTTACAAAATGAAATTCTATAAATCAAAGATTTGAGCTAAGGGTTTTAGTGAAATTTTCGATTTTTATCTATAGGGTCAAATGAGGTTTCTGACCAGAGCTTAAGATTTTTATAGATTTCTTAACATAAAAATCAATGATTCAAATACGTTTTGAAAAATTAATATGTAGTAGAATGTTAGGAACGTTTTCAAAAGAAGTTACCGAAGTCAAAATCCAATAGTAATTACGTTCTCAACAATAAAAAATGTAAATGTCAACAAAGAATTTCTACTTTACAAAAGTGTAAGCAAATAGATTTCTTGTGACTCTGTCTGGATTTCGCTGATTGATTATTCTTATTTACATCGCACTTCTAAGCAATATGAGTTCTATTGGCAACGAGCCTCGTAGTTTTAAATCACGGTCAAGAGGTGATGACTATCTCTGATTTGACATTTTACTCTCCAGGTTCTGCTAGGTTTTTGAATATACTCTTGATTTTTTTGATGTGATATAGGGCTATATAACGCGCGAGCGCTATTATAGTTCAATAAATGATGAAGTGCTCTATATCTCCCTATTTGATGTGTGATACTTTGTTATATATTTACTAAAGGGCAAATTACAACCCCCCCCCGGTTTTTCAACAAGTGTTGCATTATTATGCCCCTCGTTGTCAGTCTCAACTTTAGTTACAAAATTATCACCACTCGAAGTATTAAGAAAGTATTTGGGTAGAAAGACACAAAACTAAAAAGAATCTTTCAAAATAAAAATTGATATTCGTATTAAATGAAACAGCAGTGATATTTAATGATGCAATAGCTAATCACCTTGATATTATGAAACGTCTAGAATTACGTTATGAATTTTTTTTTTGGTTGCCTGTTAACTATAGATGAATCTTAATTTATCTATAGGATCCAAATACCAAACAGATGATCAAGGAGGGAAAGCATAGTGTGATACCTCCCCTCTCCCTAGTAAAAACATTAAGATACCAAAATCTGCAGATAAGGCCACGCCATCTGTTTTTTGGTATGACGTAATCATTTTAGCAGACTACCTGCAAAGGGTCCGATAATTAATTATTGCCCACTTCTGAACTAAATCCATAATGCTCTGATGGTGGGTTATAAACAGTGGGTTATGATTGCCAGCGGTATCCGTCTCTTAACCGAAAATGCACCTGTGCTTCCTCTTCTAGAGGTGCTGTTGAGGAATCAAAGTGATGTGCCTTTGAAATTTTGCTACATTCACTCGATATTGCTCCAAACGAATTTTTCTTAATCTCAGAACTGAACTTAAAACCATTGCGTCATCAGAGATTTGACAACACAAACAAAGAGGTAAAGAGGTAAAACAATTATTTTTGTCGAAGTTGCTGAGTACTATAATAAAAGCGTTCGAAAGATCAAGAAACACCGTAGAAATGTATAACTCTGAATAATAACCATGCATAAGAGTTTTAAGAATAACAAATATAAGTTAAGTTTCTATCTAAATTATTTTTAGGAATAAGGAAAACCTTATAATACTACCCCTTAGTATATATAAACTAAAAACTTCTTTCAGTATTCTTTGAGGATATATTTGACTTTGCGTGATATTTGTGAAACGGATGACTCATTCACGGAGGAAAAGTTCAAGAACCTTGCACATTTTTTTTTGTTTTTAATCGACTAAAACCAACACCTAAGCACAAAACAAAGCATACTTAGAAATAGATATTAATGTGATGTCTTAATTTTCCTCTTTTGAAATATTTTGAAAATTCTGACACTCCCTCTGTGAAAATGCTGCTAAAATATTAACCATAATTTAAACATGTATATTCTTGTTAAATGGACATCATATAAAAATTGCTGATAAAATATGTATCTGGTGTGTCAAAAATTTCACTATTACTGCATAAGTTCAAATACAGGCATGCAGTCCCAAAATGAATATTTAATCTGATTTTTCCTGCAAGAGAAGCATCATTAAGTTAGCAAACGCTATATAGCGTGGCCAAATAATGGAGAATGATTCGCGAGATGATACTAAAATTTACTGTGGTGTCATATGTCTATATATATGAATGTAAGCCCAATACCATAAAAATTATAAAGATGCATTTCGTGAGAAGACAAAGTGACAAATCTAGTTAATTTTGCATGGCTTTTACAAGTTTCAAAACTTATATCTCAATCATGGAAAAACGAATTTAACATTGACACTAATGACTAAAAACAAGTCTGGTGTCAAACGCTTCGAATTCCTGTTTCTAATTGTTCTTTACGTTTGCAGGAAGTTTGCGTGAACATGCTATCAGAAGATGAGCCATGTATTCAAAAGTGTGAATCACAGAAGCTTAAAAGCTACATCAAGAGTAAGACAGACCTTGAAACCTCTGTAATGAATTTATGAAGAGAACAGATATCGCCTCAGGTAATTCAGTGTGATTGTTTCTGCATCATTAGATTTTTATTGGTTATTTCATTGTCGCGTGAAGTTTTGTGATCTATTATTGTTCTTTGTATTTAACTGATCTCAGATTATTTACGATTAGAGGAGCATTATGTAAAGTCTTACCTTATTAGTTACTCATTAGGTTTTTCGATGTAAATGTTCTTGATTTAAAATCTTAGACTTTTAATTATAACTGAAAAAATCCTATTTCCCAAGTACCTGAAATAATATGGTAATCAAAGAATGAAATGAATGATTTGAAAAAATGGATATTAGTATATATATTTGTCAGGGTCTTAAGTTACAAATTTTGAAATTGTATTTTCTGTTTTAGAGCTTAATAAGTATATAAAAGTAAACATTGGAATATATTTTCAGCTTTTTTTCCACATTCTTCAGATTGAAAAGGTTTTTTCTACATTTTGTATGAAAACTCGTGTGATTGACTCACACAAAATATACGAAAACACTAATTCGACAATACCTTAATAAATGTCTCAAGGAATTCCTGTTATACTATTTATCATTTTTATTAAGTAGTATACTACTTAATACAAACAATAATTTTTGCATCGAAATTATTTTGCAAAGTGCTATCAAAATCCTAGAATATTCTTTGTTAATAGAAAAAAGTCATTATTTTTCTATTTATTGTATTTATTTTATGATTACTGAGAACAAATATTTTTAATTTCTTAAAAAATAATTAAAAAAGATTTTTTGATATCAGATTTAGCAATACGCGACTGCCCCCCCCCCCTCAGAATTATCAAAATTACCTGAACGTAAAATTAATTTTTTATTCATAATTTCATAAAAATCCTTTATGGACATATCTTTCATTTTTTCTTAGTTAGGAATAGTAAATTCAAAATTAAAGTTCATAGCAAAATATTTTCTGTAAGCCTCAAATGTAAGAGCTGCTTAGAGTATATTTACTAGAGTTCCAGTACATAAAATTTTAAACAATATGCAGAAATCTAATAAATAATTTTATAGCACATAGGCTTTTAAAACTTTCATTTATGAACGAGGAGCTTTTATAAATTAATTTAAAAATAACACTTACAAATGATTGATGAGGAAATCTCATCATCGAATTATAAAATTTTTGAATAGCGAAAATGACTATTAAAATATCACTGCTCTTAGAAAAAGTTTGGGAATAAAGGGTTCCTTTTCAAAATAATATTACAGTAGATTCTTACTGAATACTTATATATATATATATATACAGTCGAATCTCTATATAACGAAGTCGCTAAATACCGGAAAAAAGTTCGTTATATGGAAAATTCGTTATATAGTGGTTCATCTTTTAATATACTTTATAAATCATATAAAACAAATTTTAAATTCATAAACACTATATATTAAAAAAAGAAATTATCCACACCTTTTTTTAAACTAATATATGTTTATTTTATATATCTCACCCATCAAAAAAGAAAGAAATACTGCAAGGAAAGCAAGAAAAAAGAATGTCGAAGAATTCACTGTATTTTCAATATTAAGAAAATAATTTTATACTAAAATTAATGAATTTTAAGGACATTTTATAATTTAAAGCAAACAAGTAAAATTAAACATACATAATTTAATAGTTAGAGCACGGGTACACGGGACAACTCCACTGAGGGTGAAAGAGGATATCGAGGATGTTTCTAGTGAACTGGGCAATGGAGATTAAAGGTTGCACTTCTTGGATGAAATGTCTACAACACTATTGCGCTCGGCGAGTTAGGATATAATAAAACCAGTTTAAGATTTATGATCACCATGAAATGTATTAAAGAGAGAATAACTTGACATTTTTTCAGAAATACTTTAAAAAAAAGAGAGAACAAAAACTGAATCACAAAAGAAAAAGTTCGTTATATAGAAAATGCACTTCGTTATAGAGAGGTTATTTTACGAAGAAAATCGGGAAGTGATCAAGGCTCCAGGAAAAAATTCGCTAAATAGAAAAATTTGCAATATAGAGGTTCGATTGTATATATATTTCAATAATAATAATTTCAATAACATATAAATTTTCATTTAAACATTTTTTTACAAGATGAGTAGTTTTCGCGTAGCTTCAAAATATGACATAAATAATTAATTTGTCTGTTGTTTAGTATAAAAAATATCAATGACTTTTCCCGATCGTAATTTTTTTATTTCATCCCTTTCACCTTTTAAGATCCCACGTTTCACATACACATTTAACTAGTTTCTGTTTTAACTTGCTTCAAAGATAAAAGTCAGAATTTCTCTTGGTGAATATGGAAATGATGTTAATGTGGAAGCACAACCTGTAGACTACTTTAAAACGCAACAGTTGGTGGGACTCTTTCCGGCCGTTAACATTTTCGGAACGTAGGCCGCCCATTAAATTGGTTGAACTTGGGAAAATGTTTGGCATGAACTGGCAACCGATTGCCATGCAGACGAATTCGCCTTTCATTAATGATTCATGTGTTTCATGATACAGGGGATTGTAACCACAATGTTTCAAACTTCAGTTGGTAGTTCTCTCTTTTTTTTGCTAAGTATAAATGGCTAGAACTACTTTATATTATTTAACACCACAATGGATTTTGCTTATAAATATGTTTCAGAATGTTTTTGATAAATTAGAGAAAACTCATGACACATAAAATTTTTAGAAACATGCCCGATACTGAAGTTTAATATAGATTAAAACGTAATGAAAATTAAGAACTGAATTTTTTGTTAGAAAGAGAAAAAAATGGGCATTTTATAGTGTTTTATAATAGATAATAATTTTTCAGTGAAAACTTTTGCAGAAATTTTATATTTTCTAAGTTTTGTTGGAATTGATATAATATAATTGATATGATATGAATTGGATATGATAATTTAACTATTTCTTAAATCTGAATTTTTTAGGTGCGTTTAGATTAATTATATTTTCTGCTATATCTTAATTACAGTGATTTCGAAATAAAAGAAGAAAATAAATAATCGTGAGAAAACTAAATTGAGAAAGAGTAACTAAAAGAAACAATATATTTTACAAGGATTGTATTTTTAAGTAGAAAAAAGAATGTGAACATGCACATAGAATAATAAATATGCATGTTTTTATGCACAGAAAACTAAAAAGAATTTCTTTTTTTTCCTCTTATTATAATTCATTAAGAAATTAAATTTAGTTTTTCGGTAGAATCAAACAAACCAATTAAGCAAAGAGAGAAAGAATTCCGTAATGGTACATCTAATTCACCAATAACGAAGCCTCATAAATTCCAATAGCAACAAATTAACCGGTACCAATCAGTTGAATGGGGATATTCGGTCATGTAACGTGTCTTCAAAGAAAACCTTTTATTGTGGGCATACGACTCTGTGAATCCACGCTCCGCTGCTCCAATCTAAAATCATCTTCTACAAGTTAGCGGAAGTGAACTGTGATGGTGAGGTCGTCGCGTTCGCACTCCTTACTGTAAATGATTTCTTCTTCCGATAGCTCGTGAAAGCTTCCCTCCTTGATGACTTTGTTGTTTGCTACAGAGAGTGCTCGGCTATTTATTAGATGAAGTTAGAGGCTATAAGTTAGTTAATGATCAATTGCAAATCAATAACTATAAATCAATTAGTAAATGTTATTTAAAAATTAATATTGTATGCAGAGACATTTGACTTTGTTAGAAATCAAATTAAGCTAATATGCTTCATTTTATAAAAAATAATTTTCATCTTTGATTGATTTATTTGAATTCGGATAATTTTTTAAATTAATTTCTTTTGATTTATCAGTTCCTTGAGAACTGATCGGCTCCTCTCAAGAGCATCAAAACCTTTTTCTGGATCTTAGAACTTTATAGCCTTTTAACACAATCCCCATTTCAAGAAGTGTTCATTGAAAATAATTTCAGCCAGATTGAACTCTAGAATTTTTTTAGTTGGCTCTAAAGTTTAATTGAACTTTCTCATGCTTCAGATTCTTACTGAAATGTTCGATTTGAAACATTTAATTGTATACTATAGTATTGAGAGATACATGTATTTACAGTAATACCCCGAACTTACGTGATAGGTGGGACTAAATGATAAGCGCGTAAGTCGGAGTATAGTTTTCCATAGAAATACTTATAAATTATTTTAGTTGGGACCGGAGAGAAGAAGAAAATAATAATTTAGACCCAAAAGAAAATAATAATTCAGAGAAAAAAGTGTTTAATAAAACCTTAGAGATAACACAAATACGAAATCGCAAACCAAAGTTATTTTGATGTAGAATGTTCATAAAAAATCTAATAAAATAGTCTGCCGGCTTAAATATTTTTTTCTCCCACAAAATTTCCTCGTTGCATGCTATTAATTTTTTTTATTCCTTGTTTTGTTGAAAAAATACGCTGTATTATTTGTCTGTATTTTCTAAAATTTGTAGCCTTTTTTCAATTAAATTGGGGCCTTCTGTCAAATTCTGACTGAACTGGGTCTAAAGATTTTTCTTAAAAGTCTTGCTCTAGTATTTCTATGAGTTCATTAATTGTCACCTCCTGATAGCAGGAATCCAACAGTTCTTGATTGTCATCCCTATCCATTTCTAAATTTATTTTCATAGCAAGATCGACAACTTCTTCGATTACATTACAAATTTCAACAGGCTCTGGTACTGATTCAACTCGAGTTTTAGAGATGGGGGAAAATCGACGAGATTGGAAAATTGCGTAACTCGAGATTCGCGTAAGTTGAGGTAGGACTGTATTACTGTATATGCATGCATCTATAGTATAACCACTAACAAAAAATTTGAATTTTTATCTACATACAAAAATAAATATTCTCTTACAGTACTAGAAAAGACAGGGATGACGTTTTATTTTTAAAGAGAGAAGAGGAATAACCAACGACCGACTAATTTTTGAGATCTAATTGTTTTCTTATATATATGAATTTTCTTGACAGTACTTGAGTTAGATCAAAAAGAAATCTTGTTAAATCAAGTTAAAAGGCTAAATGATACTATTTTCTCTTTTTTGCATCGGTTTTATTTCATACGTTTTTTGGCAAATTGTCCAGTCATGTAATCAGCGACAATCAGAAAGGGCGTCAAGAAACTCCAAATGATTTTCCGCACCTTATCCTTTCTGTTGATGATGTAATAGGCTAAAATCACGCAAAGGAAAATTATTTCATTTTCTTTAAGTATTTCTGACAACCTTCTTGGAAAAAATTCAAGTCCCTCTTAAATGGCACTCACGTCTTCGTTTTTTTTTTTTTTTTTTTTTTTTAAAAAAGTAAGAATCACGTAATATTATGAATAAATGTTTATAAAATAAAACTTAAAAATCTCTTACAATATAGTTAAAATAATTACATTGTTCTCACATTAAAAACTTTAATCGAGAAATGTTGAAGACGAAGAGAGGCTTAGTAAGAAATACTATGGTTAGGATGAATGGAGCAAAATATCGTTATTTTTTAGAAGTTTAGTTTATTAAACATTTCTGGTTATTTAGGATTTATTCAAATTATCTTGGTTTAAGTTCCTCTGTAGAGCAATAAGATGACTTTTGACGACGATCCTTGTAATTTCATAACATTATTAAGTCTGAGTGAGGGAATATTAACGTCGCACTGTTCAGCTACACGAGGGCTTTTGGCGACGGACCTCGTAATTTTGAGCCATGGTCAAGCAACGAGGATGATGCCTGAGCTGGCATGCCCCCTCTCCTGACTACCACACCACACCAACGGGAGGACGTTTGAGCTCTTGGCAGATTTAACGTGCATCGCTCCCCTACACGGCGGGTCTTTAGTAGTACTGGGCTCGAACTCGTGACATGCCGGCCATGATCCGATACCTTGACCACTGGGCAACCGTAGCCCTATTATTAAGTCAGAAAGAGGAACTCTCTAATTGGATATCCAACTATCCTAATTTCTTCACTGCATTACATAAGGACTTTGAAGTTTAGTTAACGTGCAATTGTCGATTATTCTGCGTGAGTAAGTGAGTGAATATTAACTTCGCACTATTCAGCTACACGAGGGCTTTTGGCGACAAACCTCATAATTTTGACCCATGGTCAAGTGACGAGGACGACACCTGAGCTGGGACCCCCTTTCCTAACTACCACACCACACCAATGAGAGGGCGTTTGAGCTCTCGACAGATTCTACATGCATCGCTCCCCTACACGATGGTACTTCAGCGGTACTAGGCTAGAACTCATGACACGACAGCCACAAGTCGATTACCTTGATCACTAGGCTACCGTGGACATGTCGATTATTCTGCATCACCGGTGTATGGTAATTTCAGGATTCAAAACCATTTCTAAACTCTACTTGCTTGTTATGTAACCAATCGGGTTACCAGGACATTAGAACAATTTAAGAGGACTTGGTACCCTTTGAACAATTTTCTTTATTTATGTATTTGAAAATTATATTTTAATATTTCATATAATGTTTCTATTCAAGAATATGATACGAGATAAAATTTTTCACATATTACTTACACAATTTTAAAAATTTAAATTTTTTGAAGAAAATTTGGAAAAGTTTAAAGTCTTACTCCTTTTGTAATTATTAATTTTTTGACCTGAATTTTTTTGTAATATTTTTAAGAGTGTTCTAAACAACTTTAGGGGTCGGTTTTGCAATAACTTAATTAGGTTTGGAGAAAAAAATAAAATGTTTATATGCATGCTAAAATTTAACGAAAAAGCCAATAACTTCCACATTTTAATGAATTTTTTTTAAAAAAAAGTATTCATTTTACAGCAAAATCGATCCCTAATTTGTTACCTGACTTATACATAACACACAGGAAAAAAAACAGATTGGTAAATAATTGTGGAAGGAGTAGGATTTTGAAAGAGCTAATGCATCATAAAACACAAACTGAGAAAAAAATCACTTTGAAGTTTATAACTCTGAAAAAATAATTATAATAAACTTAAATAATTTTAAGAGATTAGTTATACATTTTTCTTTGAAATAATTGCATTTACGTATTTTTTCAACCCATACATTTTTTATAAATGATCCATTTTTATCGAGTAATAATTGTAGAAGAAAATTCAAGAAAAATGCTGAAACTTTTTTTTTATGATGACAGAAACTTTAGTTTTTTTCTTCACATAGAAGTATAATACTTGTACGAAAAACATATGAGGAATAAGAGCTGAAATTATGAAATTATTAATGTAAAATGCATTAATTCAAAAATTTTACACATTTCACAAAGAAAAAAAAAATATATTATTGTAATTCCTCGGTAATATCCTGCTTTATTTTTTACAAATTCTTCTTTTATAGTTATTTTATTTCTCTTTTTAAAATATATTTTCTTATTAAAGCGTTTTTTTTTAAAAAAAAAGGGGGAATGGTCGAATTGCCTTGTTTGTTAATTTACATTTTCCAAATGAAGTTTTATCCAACTTAGAAAAAGTAGAAATTCAATAATATGACTACTGTGAAACTTGGTCTTTACTGAATAGTAAAAAGTAATGCTATTTTTGTGAATAGTTATAAGTGATCCATTATTATTTTCAATGAAGATATTATCTTTACTTTTTGCTTTCCAATACAATATTTCTTGATGCTAAATTTTCAGATGAATGCTTTTTCGGAATACGAATGAATAGATTCTGGAAACGTTTAAATCGCATCAAAATCTCTTTGAACAGAAAGCCGAAAAAAAATTCTGTTACACAGAAATAGAACTCAGTCATTGTAACTGATGAATATCATTGCTTTTTTTCTCTCTCTTAGTCTGAAATTTTCCGGCTGTACTGCTGCGATCGGTTTTTACGCTAAATTGTTCCATACTGTTCTGCAACCGTTTGGGAGATCGCACTATTAGCAGAGCGAACGAGATATATAAAGAAATTCTTGAGCGGATGTTACTCGTATCGAAACCGATGTTCCATAGAAGAAACTGAGACTTGGGGTCGGTGAAATTTCGCCTCCCTTCATTACTTCTGTCTGGAATCACCCTCCATTGCGGATAAAACTCAGATCTAGAAGATTTTCTTAATCCCAACAGTAAATAATCAAGCGTAATTAAAAGACTATACCTACACAATTTACCTTTATTTACTTTTTCTTCCTCCTTCCAATTAATTTCTTTTTTTTCTTTGAATTTTAAGGCAATTTTGTTTATTTTCCTTTTTGATGTTTTAAAACAAGATAAGAGTCCTTGAACTTATTGCTTTGTCAATCTTAAGGTATCCGACTACGTGATTTTGCAAAAGTGTATAAATGGATAATATTTATGATACTTAGTGTCACTTAGATTAGAAATTGTATATAAAACTGTTTTAAGAATAGTATTAAAATAAAAAATTATTTAAGTACAATATATTTCGGCTAAAAATTAACTTAGAATAAACTTTTTTCAAAATGTTCTCCTTTTGTGAAAAATGCTTCTATTATAATAATATTTTGCCTGTATATAGCTCAGACCTTTGTACAAAGGCTCAACTAGAATTTTTGAAATATATAACTTAGAAGTGGGTTTATCCGTGTTTTACGACAACAGAGGGGAGAAATTTTAAGAAAAAAACGACGATAACTATTTCAAATGGCTGTAACTCTGAAAATAATGTGAATTTTTCAAAAATCACAGGAGCCTCTGTACAGAGGTCTGAGCTATATACAGGCAAAATATTATTATAATAGAAGCATTTTTCATGAAAGGAGAACATTTTGAAAAAAGTTTATTCTAAGTTAATTTTTAGCCGAAATATATTGTATTTAAATAACTTTTTTTTTCCAAAATGTCCTTAAAACAATTTTATACATGTATTCTAATCTAAGTGACACTAAATATCATGAAAATTATCCATTTATGCGCATTTTTAAAATCACGGTTCTGAACGTAGTCGGATACCTTAAACATTTAATTTATCAATTAAGTAAGAATGTAATATTATTCTTCCTTCCTCAATGGTATGACAGCCCAGGGTGGGCCTCGACCTTCTTAAAAATAACCTTCCAAGCTTTCCTGTTCTTAGCCTGACTTTTCCAGTTTCTCTTATTAATCCTTTTTAGATTTTTTTCTGGGCAATCTATCCACCTGAGCCTTGGTCTTCCTTGTTTTCGAATACCATATGATCTGGCCCAAAAGATCTTTTTCGTGATTCGATGGTCACCCAATCTTATCAGGTGTCCTGCCCATTTTAACCCTTGCATTGCAATGAATTTAACGATATCTGGTTCCTTATAAAATTATAAATTGGTTCTTTTTCTCCAAATGTGTGTGTTATCGCATTTTAAACCTCCAAAAATACTTGTAAGAACCTCTTTCAAATACAGCAAGAGTCTTCTTGTCTCTATCGGTCATTGTCCATGTTTATGTAGCATATATAGGAACGGGTCTTATCAATGATTTGTAAATAAGTAGTTTGATTTTTCTACTGATGATATTAAATTTCATATATTTTTGAAGCATATAAAAACACCTGTTACCAAAATAGACTCTATTGCGAGGCTCTGGGGTTATGTCATTGTACATTATTACACAACTGCTAAAACAAATAGCATAATAATTGTAAATTAATTCTTCCTTTGCTTTAATAAATTTCTGATACAAACATGATGACTTAGTTTGCAATACCTTTCCTTTTATACAAAATTCAATTCAATTGCATATTTCTCTCAAAGAGAGGAATTATATTAATGCCCCAAAATACTATTTGTTGAGGATTGAATTTAAAAATTTCTCCGATTTACTTGGTCAAAAATATTCTTTATCATAAACTTTCTCAAAAAATAAAACTTTTCTCTTAGGGACATTAACTTACAGAAGACTTTGCTGTTCTATTCTTAACCTTTGCCTTATAAAATTTGAAAGTAAGCATGCTTATTTATCAAATACGTTGAAACACCTTAAATTTAACAATACATCTTATTTCTTAAAAAAGGTTTTAATATAAAGGTCAAATGTCTAATTTCTAGTTGATTTCGTTGTGTGTGTGTGTTTCTAATATTTTCAGTCGCACATTCTTATTCCTTAAATGCCATCAGAAAAAATTACTTCTAGTCAGTAGCGTAGCTACCACCGTATCAGCCGTATCAATGATACGGGGCCCCAGCATGCGTAACATTTTGACACCAAGTTAGTCTTATAAATGCGATCCTTTTTATTTATTTTAGAAAAAAGGGCCCTCAAAGAACTTTGATACAGTGCTCACTCACATTACTTACTACGTCACTGTTCCTTGTCCTGTTACTCATAGAGTTACATTTATGTATAAAATAAACATAAAGCAAAATAAGGTTGAAAAATGACAATTATTTTTTGTAAAATGATTGAATTACTTATGTAATACTTAAATTTTAAAAAAATTACAGAATTGATTATTACGTTAAACATGTTTGTAACCTCAGTAAAAGACAATTACAAAAATAGAAAGGCTATTTCAACATACATGATATATATATATATATCAAATCAAAAATAAATCAGTCTTTTTCATTAATATAAAATGTGTTATTTTTATGTATTTATCATTTCATTTATGCAAAAAAAGATTTTTGGCATCCGAATAAAATTTTAAGTCTGACCAATACCTAAAACAAGTATTTCAGAGTACATCTCTAGGTTAATTTCCTTTTAATGTTTCATTTATTTATAAACCTGAAATGTAGGTTGCCAAAGGTCTGACGTATAAAAGGTTTTGTTCAAACCCTTCCCATAAATACTAGAACCCAATTACGAGTGAGACGACTGATTACACTGTAAGAACACCAAGGAAGCTAATTACAGTTTGAATGTCCTACATGACTTATAATTTGAATGAAAATATTATTAGAGTGTATAAAATGTTACATATGAAGGAGTACTATGAGTTAAACTATATACTATAGATGTATTAAAAATGTGTATACCTAATATGTGACTTATCAGTTTGTGGAAGCATGAAATGTGTGTAGCACTGTAAGCAAAGATAAGTTAATTTTATGCATTTTAGTTGAGACTTGATTACAGAAGCTCTCATATTTGTAATATTAACATACTAATTACAATATTTGCCGGTAGTAATGTATTAATTAAAAAAGAATAATTATATAATTATGCAGGTATATATTATAAACATCCCTGATTATCCATAATGTCTGTATAGAACGACTCTTTATGATCTGATTACTTTTTTAAAGAGTTATGGCAGAAGAATACGAAATTTACAGAGAAACTCTTAAAATGAAACACACTCAAGTGGTTATACAGTAATTTTGTAATAATTAGCTCATTTCTTTTTTATTTTAGAAAGATCTGTGTAATAGGTACTTTTTATTGAAACAACTAATACGAATTAAATCCTATCAAAGGATCTCTTGCACGTATGAAATATCTGCTTCATCAAGCTACTGGACGTGTGGGAAGATAAATTTAAACCAATAAAAGAAACTAATCTATGATTCAGACCTACTTAAGCCGCCTCTTTTCAAAACAATAACCTACTGTCTACATTATTTTAGAACTTTTTGCACTATTCTTTTTTTAAAAAAACCTTTAGATCAAAATAGGAAGATAATGTACAGCGGTTAGGCCTTTTCAACTTTACCCTACTTTTCCATTATCTTCTGATGGTCAGAAATTGGCTGCAGTGTATAGAGGAGGGAAGGACTTCTTTGATTTTTTCTTTTCCGGTTTTCTTTAGCCGGGTGGGATGCTTCTTTCATGTGTTTATGTTGAATGAAGAAGGTACTATTTTGATAATTGCTGCACTTCATTTTCGAGATGGCAAGAAATTTACTCAAACATCCTTATTTGATTTCTTCATTGGGTTTGTTTACTTTGTATGCATGATTACGAGCTATTATAAAGTTTTTTTTTTATGCATGGAAGAGGAAATTACTCAAATTTGTAATTTGAAATAATTAATTATCGCTTATTTTAAAATAAAGGAAAAGTAAATAATCACGTAATTTATGGTCAGCATTAACGGAGAAAAAGCAGTCTTCAGTTTGCAGTGTTTAGAATACTGCGGCATTCAACACCCTATTATTTCTAAAATGCAAGTATCTATTTTAATTCTTTATATTCATATAATTTATGTCTATTTTGTAGAAAATTTATGGAAATATTTTTTTTTTCAGAGTCTAATATGTAAGCGTACATGTACGTGTTTGCGTGAATGGGATATAAGTGTACGAAGAATATATTCGGCGATTAGCGTGCTCGTACTTTTCCATGACATTCCCAATGTTTCTCGCAAGAACTGGGTAAATTTTATAATAATGGATGACGGATATATGCTGATGACAGAATGAGACAAAGAATTTTCGGTAGATAGTTGGCAATACAGTCAGAAGCACCGGTAGCTACTGAACTCAGTGTAATACACAGTTTTGTCATCTGCAATATGTGGAACCATGGCGAATGAGGATCTATATTTGGTACTTTCAGTGCGGTTACTCAGGAATACTCCAGCTTCACAGCTTTCATATGAACTGCATACTGCCACTGGAGCCTAAGGTTCACAGTCTGCAGATGCCCAAAAGCTTCATGACAGAGGACTATGTTACGAAATACCCAATATTCACGTCCTACTCACTATATCATACAAGAGAGCGCTTTTAGTATGTTGCAGACAATATGTACCTTGAACCAGATTGCAATGAGGCACCGTGCTTTTTACAGACGAATCGAGACTCAGTACGGACATTAATTTATATCTTGAGAGAGCTTGGGATATGATACAGACCCTCCCTCATTAGGAAAAAGGAATGCGTTTAGGTAGACATTATCTTGGACTATCGCACAACACTGGCTGTGTTTGATAAATGTTTCCTGATTGTTATGAGGTATAGAGTGGAGATCTTTAAGCCCTATGTTTGACTTTCCAAGATCATGGGTAGCAATGGTAGCCTAGTAGTCAAGGTAACGGACTCTTGGCCAGCGTGCCATGAGTTTGAGCCTAGTAGCGCTGAAGACCCGCCATGTCGGAGGCAGGGGGGCGATGCACGTTAAATCTGTCGAGAGCTCAAACGTCCTCCCATTGGTGTGGTGTGGAAGCTAGGAGAGCGGAGTGCCAGCTCAGGTGTCATCTTCGTCACTTGACCATGGTTCAAAATTACGAGGCCCGTCGCCAAAAGTCATCGAGTAGCTGAATAGTGCTACGTTAATATTCACTCCAAAATTCTACTCCAGGAGCATGGTTGGTTTTGGATTCCTATTTTCGGACGACAAATCTCGTCCATATAGCGCTCAACAGGTCAATGATTACTTGAAGTGAAATTGAGGATATTCACAGCATGTATTGGTCAGCCAAATATTTTTATATTAACCTGATAAAGCATGTTTGAGACGTTCTTTGGAGAGCAATTGCATTTTGCCATCCCTTTCCGAGAGCCACTCCGGAGCTAAAAACTGCCTCGCTGTGGGAATGGGATCGACTGTCACAGGGTATTCTCTACTGCCCCCTATCCAGTATGCCATCATGTTGTGCGAACTGCCTGACTGTTGAAGGGTACTATATTTTCAGTTTGATATCACACCTTGGAATTTAGACATGCGTGCCCTACAAATTACTAAGATAATCATGATTGCATAAAACCTCTTTTGAATGGTACATATATTTCTCTTTTATAAATGTATATTCATACGGAATTTCATTAACATCTGTCAATTTTTCAGAAATTCGACAAAAATAAAAATTATCTTTATTTTACCCACGAAGGTTTATATATGTATGTTTAGTTGCTCATACTATAATATTAATTAAAACAGAAATAAATATGATTAGCTTATTATACTTGTTAAGATTATTAACAGAAAATTGGATAATAATAAGATAAAATCATGTTTCATACCTTTAAACTTAAATAATTAAAAATATCAATTATCAGTTGAGAAATTTTACTTAATACTTTTCAATGGAGCTTATTGTGTGAATTAAAATTATTAAAACATAAAGCAATATTCTAAATTTTTGGTAGTAAGAAATAGTCTTTTAAACACCTAAGAATATTTTTTAAATAAATATTATTTTATTTATTATTATCGTGTGATTTCTGTTAAGATCATATTCAATGGTTTAGTGGTTAATGTGACGGACAGTAATAGATGTGTGGCTTGATTTCTATAAGAGAAATTTATAAAATGATGTCAGGACTTTCCAATAACCTCATTACTTGGATATATATATATATAAATAAAATTATTATTTAATTATGTTGTTAAACACAAAAAATAGAACATATTTAAATATTTTTTTTAAAAATTTTTATTTCTGTGCGTACATGACACAATTTTATTTCTTTTTTCCTACTGCATGAATAACTTAATTCCATTTTTTCATATTATGCGAGACTTATCTACCTGAAACGAGACGAACAAAATGCTACATTCTTTCTTTCTCGTCTGAAATATCCAGACAAATGAGAAAATTAGAAACTTTTACCTTTACACGATAAAATATCTCACTCGTACCAGCAAGATCTAGCATGTTTATGCAAATAGGATGACTGTAAACATAACCGACATGACAGTCAACTATTCACAGAAAGAGATTAAAGGAAATGAAAGAGATAAAAAGTTCTAGCGAATCTTTCTACAGCGGTGCAAATATTCTCAACCATTATTACAGTTATCTAATTTTATGTGAAAGATTTTGGAACAATTTTCCAACAAAAATTTTCTAGATCAAAATCAAGACAAAATTTTAGATATTATTCTTACGAATTATAGAAATGCGCTGCATCATTACCGTACTTGAATGCGATGTATGAAGAAAACCGACGCCTTATTGAGTGAAAAAGAGTCCACAAGGAAGCAGAATGAAGCACAATAGAAATGGAGACTGGTGTGGTAAGGGTCAGCAGTTTCGCTATGTTCCAGATATCGCATATAAATTTTACACAACAAAGAGCTTTTCCTTCAAAAAAGCTACAAGTAAAAGAAATCAAAATGTCTACGATGGACCATGTTTCGATTTATTTCGTGTATGTTCCTAATTTTTTTATGATTTGATAAGTTCTGCAGGTTATTCTTTTGAGAGCACAATAAAAACGCGGAAAGGTCTTTATTCCGTAATGAAGTGTAAATTCATTTCTTGGTGTAATATGCCGTAAAGTATGGTATTTTTAGAATGTAAGTCTATTTAAAACAGCATTTGGTAAAACGAGGGGAAAAAATCGCTGATTAAGGAAGTCTATGCCACAATATTAATTTTATGAAGCATATATTTTATGCCTATTTATGTAATAAGTCAGTTAATTAGACGTATTACTGATGATTCAATGTATTGAAACTTAGGAAATTTGCGATCGATGTAAATATTTTAAATTAGAGATGATCCAAAAAGGAGGCATTTTGATTAGACTAGGAATAAAAATCGGCACTCAATTTTCTTAATTTGAAAATTTGATATGTTAAGCAAGATTTTTAAAACAATATCGAACGTAGTTAAAAAATTTAAACTAGAAATAATTTTAACGCGTCAAAAATCAGGCATATAGGATATGTAATTTCTACAAAATTTTTTATTCAATTATAAACGTAAACTAATATTTTTTTTACTAATAAAATTTTTAAATACATTTAAATTATTTTTAAATTATTAATTAAATTTAAAGTATTATTAAGTTATTAATTGAATTTAAGTTATTATTAAATTATTATTAAATTGTCAATTAAATTTAAATTATTAATTAAGTTTGCATTATTAATTATTAACATCATTTATTTCATTTTTTTTTTAATTTTAAAAATTTAATTTTTATGATTTATGTAAATATAACAAGATATGTAACTTACAAGAATTAAATTATTGAGATTTATTTGTACAAACATAATATTTAATAAATTCCGTATTGGCAAAATAGAAAAGAAAAAAGAAATTCTAAACAGCCAATATCATACACAATTCAAATAAATTTTATATCAATGTTGTTCTATTTTTTCTTTACTATTACAGAGCTAATTATCACAAAACTTTCTTGTTATTCTTAATCAAAGATTTATACTCATCGAAAGTAGAAAATTTTCAATATTTTAGAAAAAATACAATGTTAAAATGGTAGTTTTTCTTTTTTGGATCATCAATATAAAAAAATGCTAGGATCAAAATTATCATTTCTATTATATTTCAGATGCAGCATTTTTTAATAGTTTTCCTGCACAATAGCATTTTGTGCCCATATATGCAGTGTAGATTCCTTCTAAATATATTTTGTGAACTAAGGTAGATATTTCATAGAACTTTTACTTTGTGTGTTATCTTCATTTTGACGGAAAAAAAATGATTATAATAGGAATTTTTTAAAATTAAAATTTTCTAATGTTAATCATTTTCCAATTTTCAAAAAAATTTACCATACAAGTATAAAAACTAATCGTCCTTAACTCTTTTTTGTGAACTGTTGGTTTTAAAGGTATTATGTGGGATATGAGGTATACGGAGGTCATATCCATAGTAACCACGCAAAGCAATCACTTAAAAAACTAAAAACAGAAACGTACTGCACAGAATAAAGACGATATTAAACTGCTATAAGTCTGGTTACATGTATAAAAAAACCCTTCATTGTTATTCTAGTAGAGTATGCATGACTAGTTTGGGAGAATAATTCGGTTGTAAAATCGAAAGAAAAAATGTTTGTCTCCTAAAATAAGGTGGGGCTATTAAATGATATTGATGAAAGATGAAAGATATGTGTACTTCGCCCTGTTTGGTATGTAAATAGCTTTACAAAGGGCTTGTTTGATCAATATTTAGTGGGGCAAAACGGTAGGGTATGACTTTAAAATGTTAAAAAAATATTAGCAAAATGCAAGTCGATGCTTTTGATTTTAAATGTCTGGGAATGATTCGGGATTAAAACTTTCTATTTTTCGGTCTGATGGTTCAATAAAAGATCAGAAGACTGCCGATAATATAGGAGAAATTTTATAGATAGCATTGGGATGTCAGATGAATCCAAAGAGAGAAGCTGAATTAGGCATAATTTCGTGTAGGTAAAAAGCGTGCGCATTCCTGAAAAAGTAGGTAAAAATGAAAAAAAATAAATTTTTTGTTTTTAGTTTTTTTACAGAACTTTCCAGCGAAAAATAGTAACAAATCCAAAATATATGCTAAGATGAATACAAAACTTTTAATGTATAAAAACCATTTGGATATAAATAAATTTCAAAAATTATCAAGTATTGTAGAATTCTATGAATAGATTATTTAAAAAAATATTAGAGTCGGATGATAATTTTAAGTTGTCCTAAGAGAAAATCTAAAAACTCTACTTAACAAATTGTTGGAGATTATAACTTCTAAAATGTTTTAGATAAAAAAAACCTTTATGCTTAAAAAATGAAGAAAAATAAATCCTTACAAATTTAAAAAAAAAAAAAAACTAGTGTAAAACAAAATTATAGAATCATCTACCATTTGTAATGATTATTAAGATAACAGAGATAATTAAGTAAATATTTGTAACTGTTATATGGTTATTAAATTCAGTTTATTTTTATTTCTCATTATAAAGTGTTTATTGAAAAAAAAACACAAACATGAAGTATTTTATTTTCTGTTATGAATCCATTCTTTATCCATGTGTGTACTGTCATAAATTTTCCCACTTAAATAACTTATAATTATGAAAAATAAGGCAAGAACTACTTTTGAAATTAAAAAGGAAAAGTGGTTTTTTATTATCCTTAGAGGTTTTAAAAAAGCTAACTAAAATAGTGCTGTTAAACCACCTATAAGAAAAAAGAATAATTTCCCCTTTAATTTTAAGTTGTAATTTTTATGGCTATAGAAATAGAGGAACGATATATATTAAATGTTTAGCTTGAATTCTTAAACGATCACTCTGTACTAAATTATAATTAATTAACACATTTTCTTGGTAGCAATAATATATTTTTTCAATATTATACCGTATGTAATGAAATCGTGGTTTAAAATTGATTACAAGCTATTTCGTTATGTAACACAAAAATAAGTATTAATGGACTAAAAACTAACTTTTAGAACTACTGGGAACTGGCTACACAGATTCGTGACTTAATGAAGGAAGCGTCCCGGTTTCGAGATTCGATTCTATCGAAGATCATTATGAAAGATATTCCATCTTAAAAATTTAAATAGGTTGAAAAATTTTCACGTGGCGTGTAACTTAAGAAAGGGAGGTGCGAACAGACCTTTCTTTTGTCGTAAAACTGTAGGCGACAATTACGAGGTACATCACCAATAATTTGTTGGATAACTCCATGAAAAGACTTAATCAAAGGTCACTGGTGAGATTTCAAAGGCTCCCTGAGTTTGTATGAGAAAATTTCAACCTACGTTTACTTTCAGAGGAAATTTAATTGTAACTTACATATCCTACTGTATAAAATTTAACGTAAAAATTACTATATAATATTGTGGTGTTCTCTCTCTCTCTGTGACGTTTAGCTATTCATATTGTAAGGAATTATATTTTTTGGATTCTACTTCTGTTATAGTAATTTCACATTTATTTACCAAATTGTTCATTCAAATATGCAAAGGTCAGAAAAAATTACAGATCTTGTCATTATGAGAGGTTGTTAAGATTTATTTTTCCAACTTAAAGAGCTATAATTGTCAATCATGCCTCACCTTTGTAGTTTGCATTGACTATCTTGGAGAACAGATATTTGAATTTTGGAGGTTATCCAGTTGCACCTGTATCTCGTTCTTCTTTTCTGTTAAGTTGTTTAATTACTGTATTTATTTCAAGCTGAGAATTACTTTTGTTTTACTTCTCAAGCTTAGAATCCATAAAAAACTCATTAGGTTGAATAAGTAAATAAAATTATTTTGTATATAGTTCTTACTTTCCCACATTTCTTACTAGTATCTGCTATTATGGCATTAAAAGTACTTTAACACGGTTGAATGTTCTTTTGTAAGACAAACAGATACATGTTCTATTTCGAACTAATGTGTCTCTAAAAAATAAAATTAGACTTTATATATACGCTTATATTCATTATATATATACGCATATATATGTTATTATTTCCTCTTTCATTTATGCTCTATTTTTATTTAAACTTTTAATTCTTATTTATGTATTATTATTTAATGTGCAAAGAAAGAAGTAAGTAAATTATTGCTTTGCATTTTATAATTTTAATTTATCCCCACATTTAATTGATTTTCTTGCCAGTTAAATTTTATGCGATATATATATTTATAAGAGAAATAAGCTGTGAGAGGGGAAATGCTGACAAAAGGCTTTATAGCTTCATCTAACTAATAAGGAATTTTTGTGGAATAAAACAGTAAAAACTTTCTACTATAGTTCGATATTAATCTAACTAAATTAAATGTGAAATATATTATCCTATTTTAACTCAGCGTTGCTTCAGTCTCAATTTTTTAAAATATTGTCTACTATCCGTCATCCTGATACAATTCTAAATATTCTATGTCATAATGAAAATGAAACACCAAGAAAGAGTGGCTAGAAAATTGTACAAATTTCAGGGAAAACGTACCTTACTGAGTAATGTAAATGATGTGAAATGAGCAACTCTTCGGCCCAAGTTGAGTCTAAATCCTACCGTTAAGCTTTCGATTGTACAGAAAGGCATACTTATAGCCTTTGCTTCTTGATTTAAAAGGAGTAAGATCTCAATTTTTAAAGTGAAAGTACATTTATCTTTTAGGCCCCTATAACCTCCCCTCGGAATCTATATCAGCAACCCCCCCCCCACATTTTTAGCGAATCTCTAGTCAACAAAAGAAATATGACTGGCAAAATTCTAGTGTGTACGTCTAATAATTCAAAAATGTGATTTTTCGTCTATTAGGCCTCATAGCCCCCTTGGGAGTCAATTCCACACACACACAAGATATGCTTGCAAAATTTCTGGTAGGTAGGTTTAATAGTTTAAAAAAGCGAATTTTTTTCTATATTTCTCCCGTAAACCCCTTCAGAGTCGATTTCAGCTTTATTCGTTTTTAGCGGATATATACAGAACAAAATAAAGGTGAATGCTACATTTCAGGTTGTCGATCCAACAGTTGAAAAACGATTCTTTTATTCTATAACGCCCCCATAACCCCTGCAATCCTCCTTGGGAGTCAATGTTCTCAAAATTCGTTCTGAGAGGATCTCTGCTCTGCAAAAGAAACATGCTTGCCAAATCTCTATTCTGCAATTCTAAAAGTTCAAAAATTGCAAATATTTTTTTGTCTCTAACGCTCCCGGAACCCCCTTGGGAATTGATTTTCGTAAAACCCGTTCTTCGCGGATCTGTACTCAACATTAGGAGAATGCCTACCGAAATTCAAATCTGTAATAGTTCCAGAGATCTAGTGATGAGTGAGTCGCTTTTCTCCTTTACATACATATATATAATAAAATTCTAATTTTGTTTTCCTTTTAAAAATTATTTTATGACTCATTGTAACAATTTGAAATTTTAGATACATAAATAACTACATCAGAAACAATTACATAAACCCTTATGCTTTAGTTAAGAACTTAATTGATTTAATATACTATTTTTTTCTTTTAAGGTATCCGACTACGTTCGGAACCGTGATTTTGCAAAAGCGTATAAATGGATAATATTTATGATAATTAGTGTCACTTAGATTTGAAAATGTATATAAAATTGTTTTAAGAATAGTATTACAATAAAAAATGATTTAAGTACATTATTTTGACAAAAAATGAACATAGAATGACTCATTTTCAAAATATTCTCCTTTTGTGAAAAATGCTTCTATTATAATAATATTTTGTTTGTACATAGCTCAGACCTCTGCAAAGAGGCTCAACTAGAATTTTTGAAATATTTCACTTAGAAGTGGGTTTATCCATATTTTACGACAACAGAGGGGAGCAATTTTAAGAAAAAAACGCCGATAATTATTTCAATGGGTGGTAACTCTGAAAATAATGCGAATTTTTCAAAACTCCTAGTTCAGACTCTCTGGAGAAGTCTTTCCTTTATATAAGCGAAATATTATTATTTTAGAAGCATTTTTTTTTATAAAAGGAGAACATTTTGAATAAATATTATTCTAAGTTAATTTTTTGCCAAAATATTGTATTTAAATAATTTTTTTTGTCAAAATGTCTTTAAAACAATTTTATACATGCATTCTAATCTAAGTGACACTAAATATCATGAAAATTATCCATTTATGTGCTTTTTTAAAATCACGGTTCCGAATGTAGTCGGATACCTTAAGAAATAATTACGTTCCTAACTTAAAATGATATTCTTTTAGATTTTTGAATTCCTAAGACGACCGCTTTTCAAGTGTCTTCCATCGTGGGTGGAATTGAGTGATAAGTGACACAACAGGCAATCTTCTATCTACTAGAATCACTTTACAGGCGATGGATGTGTTTATTGGCATGTAAGCATTAACTGACTATAGATAGAATAATGTCTTTTAATGTTTGTACTTCTGACCAGTAGTAGTCAGTATATAAAAACGGCATTTCAGCTTCGAAATCAGGTCTTAAGGCAAATTTATTTTATGGGTGTGGCTGCTTTCTCTCTTAGCCATCTCTTGAATAATAACTGCATTTTTGTTTTCCCGTCTGAAAACATGCTCTGTCTCCGAAGTGTGTTACAAGTACAAGTTATTGTTTTTGTGGCGGTTTTTCATATTAAGGATATTCGGCACTTCCTTAGGAGCCCATGTTAAATTACGTAAGTTTATGTACCTTTTTCTCAGAAATTTCTAGCTACTAATAAATGATATTTTTACAGTAGGTTATATGTACTATCAATAAGACTTTAATGGAGGGTTTTGTCCTTTTATTAAAAATTAAAATAATCATGAATTTTTTTAAAAATGCCAAATTTTTTTCCTTAAAATTTAGTTTAAAAATACATTATCTAAAACAGTTCGCTAGATATATCTTATTCCCTCCATTAGAATGTGTAAACATGCTGAATGTATGCTCACTGAAATTTTGAAGATCCTACATTAATTAGTATTTGAGAAAAAGATCCATAAAGAGAAAAATATTGCACTTTGAGAAAATAGGCTTTAAAGTAAAAATTTGTAATTTGTCAATGAGAGTGGCTTACCTTTAAAAAATAAATAAAAACACTTCTAATTATCGCATTTCTATACATCATATATCATTTTAATCAGAAATGTTTGAACTTTTAAAAAATGTAAAAAAGTCAAAATCGATAATTTTTCAAAAATTCATGTGCCAGACCCCCTTAAAGTAGTCTGGAGGTGAAACTTAAAAATGATAAAGAAGAAAAGAAGATGCATTTTTTAAATAGAGTCGACTCCAGTAAGTTGAAATTTCTATTTTTCTAATATATATCTGAGTATAAAGAGAAAAAATTATAGTTTCAGAAACTAAATAAATATTTTTGAAACAAAAATGTGCTATTCCCCCATAGGACAGTTGGTCATATGTCAAAAATGGAAATAAGATTCGCAAATATTTCTGTTAGATTTAAAATTTCATAATTATTTGAAATCATAGTAAACATAGGTTGCATGTTTAATTTGTAATAAGACAATAATATTCATTTTTAATTCTTATTTTAAAATAGAAATAAAGAAATTTATGAAGAAATGTAAAAGTAAATTTCTTTAAAAAGTAAAACATTCCTTCAAAAACAAATAAACTAGGATTCTATATTTTTGGGAAAACTGATGTGATTCTAAATGTGTTTCAATATAAAAGAATCATTCTTCAAGACGTAAAGAAAGATGCGAAAAACTAATACATGTTATACTACGTTTATTTTAATACCTTTGGCAGTGCTAATTGACGGGAATATGTTCTTGATTTTTTTTAATGCAATTCACTTATTATAACATTTGTATTGGATTTACAAAATATGTGTTTTCTACATAGCAAAGTTTCTTACACATATATTTTTCAAACATGCAATATAGCTAATTTTTATGTGTATGGTTTAAAGCAGATATATAAATAAAATATATTTGGAACACAAGGTATGAAGGAGAAAAACTTAATACATTCTCAAAAAAGGTCAAGCAAAAGGCATGGATTTAAAAAAACACTTGTCTAACATTTTCTTAACTAGCAGTAGCATCCTACCGTACCAAAAAAAAAAAAAAAAAAATACGGTGATAGGAAGTGGAGTTCTTTTCTTTTTGTCCCTTCCTCAGTTGAAAGTTTATCCCCCCAATTTTGAAGGGCACCTTTTGAGGGATCAAGGGAAGTCTAGTTTCACCTGAAGAAAGAAGACGAAAATTTTAAGGGGAAATAAATAACTTGTAACCTACTAGCAGAAAGGGAGATGGTATTTACCACCGGTTGTGCCAGCACTGCATGAAGGAAGAACCAGCAGATGGTGCCACTGTTGTCATGACGTCAGAGAACGCCGCCAGGTGCAAACTCCACGGTGAAGCGACACTTCCGCTTTGAACGAACGAAGGATCAGAATACTCTTGATAGTCACGTTTAGATGCCGGTCGTATAACGCTGTAGAATAGTTTTGCTCTTGTCACATCTAAAAAGAAAACTCGCCGCAGTCTATATTTTCCACCGCCAGCAAAATAACCGTTCATTTCTTTGGTGCTCAAATTTTTTACTCTGGAATGTATCATGTGAATGTGTGTGATATTTAACTGGAAAATTATGTACCATATGAAATTTTGAAACATTTTCCGTTTGACAGTTTGGGTTCCACTCTGAATACGGATTTTTCGTGTGTTCCTGAGAGATTCTTTTTTTGTGACTCAAGATTGACATGATTGTGTGAATGAGATATTGGTAAGTACCTAATCTTTTATTTGATATAAATATTGTTACTACACTGAAAATTAACCAAAATTAAGCTATTATTATTATTTTGGATTTCAAAATAAGAAGAAACTTATATATGTATCAAAGATGTGACCTTAAAGATTCGCCTTAAGATGTCACTTTTTTTATTTATATTTTTACGCTGAAATCACATTCATAAATATTAAAAATTTTCTTAAAAAGGTTCTTGTACAAATGTCATTTTATTTGTTTTAAAGTTTGAAAACTGTATAGAACAATACATTCTTATATTTCGAATTTTAGTAATAATATGATATGTACAATTTTTTAAAATGTGGAAATTAATTTCTAGTTTGATTGTTTTTTTTTACAGCTTAAAAATTACTTCTCTTGAATAATTTGTTTCTCTAATTCACTTTTAATCAAAATAAATAGCAAAATCTTTCTAGTATTCAATCTAAAATCTATTCAAGGAATCAATGTTTTGCAAACAGGATATTTTTAAATTTATAATTCTTTCTGATAAGTTTAAAGTACGGACGAAGAGCGGTAATTTTTTTTCTATTTATTTACTTTATCTACATTTTGTGGTGTTTATGATAGTCGGCATTCTCTTCCAATAATAAAAATCTCTTCCAAATTTAAAATGTGTCAAAAATATTTCAAAATATTTTTTGAATATATCAGATATCCTTAATTAGAATTCTTTTTCCGTTATTAATATTAATGAGTGAATGTGTCATTGTCACTAAAATATCATGTGTTAACGGATGACAACAAAATTTTCCTCCCTCACCTTTTACTTTTTGCCTTTTTACTTGTATCATGACGAAATGGAAGGATTAAGTGACCTTCCTTTGTCTGTATTTGCTTTTAAAACGGGTGCGAATGTGTCTCTTCATTATTAATTCAGTTCATTCAAACTTGACAATCATCTTCAGAGGTGAAATATAACTAAATCCATTCAGGTTATAATTTTGTACTTGATAAGTTCGCTATTCAAAAATAGATTTAATATTTTTATAAATATTCGCTTTTAATTGGAACGATGTACTACTCTTGCTTTATAAGCAGTGGCGCACACAAGGGAGGGGGTCCTGGGGATCCAGACCCCCCTCCCCCAAAGCCCTTGATTTTTTTCCGATTGGTTATAATTCTAAGTATATAATACGTAAAATTTAATTAAATATTTGTTATTAATGATTAATTTTAATAATTGATGCTAATTATTATTCAATAATTAGTTTTTTAATGTGTTTTGTTACTGAAAATCGACCAAATCCAAAATAGCTTGATACAAGAATGGTGAAATTTCAACCCCGGATCCCCCCCTTGAAAAATTCCTGTGTGCGCTACTGTTTATAAGGTACTGATAAATATAGCTATATCATAAATAGTGGTTTTGATTGCATAGTGGCATATACAAGAGGGGGGTTGGCATAGATCAGTGGTCTTCAAACTGTGATCCACGGATCATTCGGGTTCCACGAGTCAAAACAAAAATTCGAAAAGAAAGCTATAAATGTGTATGAAAAATAGAATTCCATTCTCTACAGATTTGAAGCATCTTGAGCACAAATTCATAACAAACATAATACTTTTTTAATTGTCTTTACATAAAGTAACTATAGCGCACACGTTGATTTACTTTAAATATTTTATGAAGATATATTCTTCTAAGGGTGGAGTAGGGTTCCTCGAAAACACACATTTCATTATTCTAAGAGTTCTGTGAGTCGATAAAGTTTGAAGACCACTGGTAAGAATTAAAAATCTGTTGGTCTATGACCAACAGATTTTTAATTCTTACCAGGGATTACCAAACAGCTCTTACGTTTACGTGTTTTATAGAATGTAACCCTTCCCCCTCCCCATAAGAGAGGTCTATATACGTCACTGTGATCGTATCTTGTCACAAATTCAGTAATTAACAAAGTACAATGGATATGAACGTAAGGATCGTTTATAACATGGGATGTAATATATCAAAAGAAAATTTATTTTCTTATTTGCTTTAAATTTTTACCAAAACAAAACGGATAACTTTTTCTCTGAAGCTTTTCACGTTGTTTCTTATGGCTCAAATGATTCGAAAAAACTAAAGGGTTTCTTAAAAGCCCTTATAAGTATTAGTATTTTAGAATAAATTTGTGTTATCGAATTATTTTTAAAGTTAAATTTTTGCTTCCAAACATGTGATTCAAAATATTCGTATGTAATTTACTCTTAAACTAAACACATTATAATATGCTGAAAATATGATTTTTAAATATATTCTCTTGTAGTTTTTCAAATAATATTTTTTAGATGAAATGAATGATTTTTTAAAAATTACGAGATATTTATTCTCATTAAAAATCTCTAATAATTGAATACTGTCAATTATAATTGATCGTAAAACAGTACAAAATATGTAATAAAATTTTAATTTATTGTTTCTCTTAAGAATTTTCAATTAAAAACAATCAATTAGTTGTTATGTTTTAAATAACTTTTGTTGAATATTTGATTTACGTACTTTTTTTTAAAAAAAAAATTACAGCAAAATACAAATTAATAATTATTGGAACGCAATGAAACGAATTTCCACATAG
The DNA here is from genome assembly GCA_019973955.1 of Trichonephila inaurata madagascariensis. Taxonomy (NCBI): domain Eukaryota; kingdom Metazoa; phylum Arthropoda; class Arachnida; order Araneae; family Nephilidae; genus Trichonephila; species Trichonephila inaurata. The sequence continues at coordinate 521,470 of BMAV01004685.1, read as the reverse complement.
CAAGGGAAAATTTTTTCTTTTTTTCCGCTATTAATATGATAATTTTTTAAGCGAATCCTTTCTTGTAAATTTATATATATATATATAAAAAATAATAAATAAAGATATTGATAATGAGTTTAAATTGTTACAGGTCATTTGTTACATAATTATAGTTCACAATTTCCATTATGACGATTACTTTAATTCTTATTTCGCAGTTAGAATTATATAAAAAAGGCTTTGCCTTATATAGTTTAATCATTTTACATTAACTTTATACATTTGTTACATAATTACACATTTTTTGATTTCGTTTATTTCTTAAAAGCTACCTTGTTAGTTTTCAAGGGATATAGATTTCATTCTTTTTTAATTTTAAATGTATGTAACTGAACCACTGTGCCTTAAACAAGTTTGCCTTCTTTTGCTTCGTATTCTTTTTCTGCATTCGTTCATAGTAACGACGTTAGCAATTAACTAGTGACTTAATTTGCCAAAGCATTTGTAATTAAAATAGCCCATCTTTCTAATCATTAGTTATAAATAATTGACGTTATCTAAATTGGATTTAAAAGTACTAGGATTAATTTGTTTCATCAAGAAATACACCTTCCAGTTAATTTACATCTAAATTGCCTCTTCACGAAATTTTCAAAGGAGTAAAATATTACAGATCGATGTAAATTGTTTTTAAGATATTTACATAATATTTACGTATTTCAGAAATGCTTGACAATATTTACCGCTTTTTCTAGAAATGATTTTTGCGTCAATCTGAGAAAATTTCAAATGTTCAAAAAATTCAAGGAATTTATTGTTATTAAAGAAATAATTGGTGAATTAGGAAGAAAAAAAACTGTTTATGAAATGAATATAGCATTGATTTAAAAGTCAAATTGAGAAGATTAATTCTTTGTTTGCAAGGCACGGATTTGGATATCTTTATCTGTCCTATAACGTATTTAAAAATTTTATCTTCTTTTGTCGTAATTCATTTAACATATCCGTGAATCTAGTGTTTTCATAGCGTGCTTTTTAAAATCTTAAGCTTATTAAAGTATAAAGGGTTCTGCTGCTACGTTCTTCAATATGTGTACAAGTTTTATCCGACTTTTTCGATGTAAATTCATAGAAGATTTAAAAGAATATATTACTATATAAATACTAATTATTCTGTGATGTATCTGATAGGTAAATGATTCTGTATTCTTTTAAAATGCATTAGAAAGTAAACAAAGAGTAAAATTCGGTAAGAAAGATGAAAATTTGGCTTAATTTCACGCAGTTAAACTATATGAATTTATAGATTTTTTAAAATGAAAGTCATCTTACAAATAGGTAGCAAGTTAATGAATATTCGAATTACTAAACGACTTAAAATTTTGATGCATAGCTAAAACTTACATGCATTTGTTAAGGTGTTACTGCATGATGAATCGAAAATTGAAATAATCAAAATCTCATGCATTTTTCAGCGATTATTTTGGTAATATAATCACTCAGATTATTTTACTTTTAACTCTCGTCCGTATGCAACAGGTACTAGGGTGTTAACCACAGTCAATGTATTCTAAAAGATAGTAATAAGGTAAAACCCCTGGAGTTTTTTCATTAACTGCATTAATGTCACTTTTTCCTGAATGAATGTAAATAACTGAATGTAGTTTTCTCAGCGAGTATCGTATATTCCTAAATTGTAAATTCACCTAACTGGATGCGTTTTAATGTATTGTCTACTAACACACACGCGTGCTATATCAATTCAGTTTGAGTCATCGTTGCCATAGTAACCGCAAGCGTCCTGTTTGCATAGCATGTCAGGAAACCATAATTGGATAAAAAACACCTAGATTTACTTTATAGGGATGAATGATCAAGTCAACTTGATTTTCTTAATCATGCAGTAATGGGCAGTAATGTTTTCATATATCCGTTGGATGAGATGCAATGTCTCGTTAAAATCGATTAAATAAAGTAGCGAGTATATCAGTTGTCGTAATTTTAAAAGTGATCGAATAAAGTCCTGATGTATTTAAGTAGATCATTGCTTCTTAAACTTTGAACATTTGCGACACAATTTTCAATCATAATTCTCATCGCACCCCCTCCATACAATAACAATGTAGTGAATTCAATAATAATATACTTTAACTAAAGCAACAGTGTGACTTTAATTATAAACCGTGCAAATTTTCAAGATACGTATTAAATTTTGTATATAATTTTATAAATGACAAGCCCATGGATTGACTGGTAATTATTAAACTTATTCTTAATTTAGTATTGATAAATTAATTATCAAATACATTGAACAGAATTGGTACATTTATAAGTGTATTACATCAGTGCAAAGGTGTATTTTATTTTTATTATATCGAAATGTATTTTGTTTTGCTTCCTTTCTTTCAGTAAATTAATAATTTTTTAAATAATCTTTTGTTTTCAATTTTTTTATATGCTTGCATATATCACATATCACATAGAGTTATAACGCCCTCCCCCCCTCCGTGGTCCACAGCCACAGCTTGAGAAACGTTGAAGTAGAAGGTTAGAAACATTGTTGTCTATAATTATTCAACTTCATTACACAAATATAACCTTCTCATTTCTAATTTTTGACACATGTGGTTGCTTACGGCATAGATTTGCTATACTTTAGTCGTGCTACATACATTTTCATAGAACCTTCAGTTGAAAAAATGTTCTTTTTTACTATATGCGACTCATATAATATATGATAATATATATATATATATATATATAGATACATATATGTAGTATATGATACAATTTCGAAATTCTTTTTTATAATTTATGAATCAGTTCTGTTTATTAAGCTGCTTAAATATATTATTTGGTATACTTTTACAGTATTTGGGGTACTTATCATTACTATCACCTAATTCAGTCATATTTATCAAATAAAATTTACATTTCAAATAGACTACTGGAAATAGGTGAATATAAAAAATAATTGTTGAGTCTAAAGAAGTAAAATTTTGAGGTCATGGATGTCCTTACAGAGTATACATATTCTCCAGTTGTTCAAATATATTTAAAAGAATAAACCAAACATATATGAAAAGTATCTTCTCTTCTAAATAGTACGTGAATGGATAATTTTTAAACTGAAAATTAATAAAAAATTTCTATTATAAAAAATTATATTGAATACTAACATAAAATATTGAGTTTCTTTAATTGGTCAAATATAATAAAATAAAAGATTATTAACGCTAAGAGAGAAACAGAGCGATTGATAGAAAGAAAGAATCAATATTCGACCCAATAGAAAATACAACTTATGTATGATCTATCAATACTTGTCTTCCATGGAATTTTGAAAATAAATTTTATGGTATACGTATACTTTAAACAATGGTTTTCCTTCTGAAATGTTACTTTTTTAAACCTGTCTGGTTTTCCAACAATCGTATGATTAATTAGTTTAATCATTTAATAATGCTTACTTTCGATTAATATTTCTATTCTTTTATAAATAATTTTCCCCACCTTTTTACTGAATGTTTTCATTTTTATTGCGTTCTATTGCACTTAATAGAATGTGAAATAGAAATAAATTAAATTTGTGCTTTAACGATGAGAAATGGGGGATAATGAGACTGAGTCTCAGTCTCATTATCCTCCATTTTTTATACCAATAAGACATCATCAATTTTCAAAAAGCTCCTAGATAAAACAAAAGTGTTGCGTTTTGCATGTTTTTAGACTTCTTATATAAAAATTTGAAATTTAAATTATGAATGTACTATATATATATATATATATCCCTTATTATGTCATCATGAAAAATTCACGCTTGATTAAGAGATGCGATCTTAATCAATTCTGTAATTCTTTTATCTTCACAAAATTTTTTTAAACAGGAACTTTACTTACAATCAGATTCCTAGATTTTCTCTCATATTGCGTTTGATGCATAACGATACATATTTCGAATAAAGAGTTAAGTACAAAAATGAAACACATCTTTTTAGAGGATGAATGCATGATAATTAATTACAGATGTTAATTTATAAATTAATAATCATCTTTGTTTACATTTAATATATGTATGATACGCAATCACGCAGCCACACATACGTTTGAATAAGAATGGGAAGTGATCGTGCTATATATATGTGTGTGTGTATGTATGCATTGCGTATATATAATACGAAAATTCAATAAACCTATATTATTTGCTTGCACATATAATAACATAAGGATATGATATATTTATGATTAACCTTTTTGTTTCGCACGCGCGTGCGAGCATTTTAACATAAACACATGCAACTCCGGTATGCGTATTTTCCCCCTATTTGATTAATTTAATTTATTTATTGTGGGTTTTTTATATGGTATTTGCACAGTAAATAAACTCTTACTTCAAGAGAATTAAACAAAAATGAAAACAGATTAATGTAGTAAATTATGATATTCGGTGGAAGAAAAACCAAAGCTATTCTTATAAAATGCAATATTTTTATTTTTAAAACTTGAAATTGTCATTTTATCAAAAATCCCGACATGTAAAAGTATGTCCTTATCTTTTCATAATTTCTGTATTTAAAGTTAAGTAGTATTTGTATAGAGGCTTTTAAAAGAAGTATTCTCTTTCGGAGCATTAATCAGCGAAAAATGTAGAAATTTAAAAAATAATGACTCTCTATACCTTACATACTTTTATTTGTAGGTATTGTACAAAAAAACAAAATAACTAGGAATTTGAGAAAGTACCTTCAGGCAGTGTTTTTGATGGTAGAACAAGGTTTTTTTTAATGTAAATTTGTTTTAAACAAAGGCTCAAAGTCAACAATCCGTAACGGTTTTGATTTGTATCAACGTATTAAACATGTTTCTTATATTAAAATTGAGTTTGACAAAGCCGGAAGGAATGTATGAAAATATATCTTATTAAAGTACGTCTATATTTTAAAGGGTAGTTTCCCCTCTGTTACAAGAGCTAGTGAGATAAAATTTGAATTTATTCTTGTCAGATATCTACAACTTAATTGAACTTTCTCTTCCTGTTTAATGGAGAATTTTTTTTTTTTTTTGAAAAAAAAAATTGGAATGAAAGAATGCTGTTGATTGTTAGAAAAATACTTATGAGATATTTTTCAATGTTGAAATAATGTATTATATAATTACAATGTTTTATAGTCCTTAAAATAAATATCTTTTAATTTATGCAGTTCAAAGTATAAAATTTTCTATCAAGGAAATGGATATATATTAAAATGTACTTATATTGACTAATTAAATTTCATTTTAAACTACAGGTTCATTGTTAGTTTCGATACTAATTGAATTAGATTTGTCTATTGGAAAAATATAAAATAAAATAATCTTTTTAAAAGTATTATTAAAATGTATCGTAATAATACGGAAATGTAAAGCTTTTGCTATAATTCAATATTTAATTTATGTAAGGTACCATTTTGTAGATTATTTTCATTTTTATAATTTTCTATAATAAGTTTTTGTCTTTGTTACTAATGCCACCTGATCGACAAAGGCCAGATCAAGGCCCATGAAATTCATCATGGCAAAGGGCCAAGTGACGTCTGTCATTAGCCGTAGCTTAGAGCACCATACAGGTGACATAATGATTTGGCTCGGTTTCACCCCAATTTTGAGGGAGAAAACCCTGGGGCTGGTCAGGAGCCTCACACCTCTCTTCCCCTTCCACCAACCTCACGACAGAACTTGCGGTTTGACAGCTATTTAAAGTACCCGCATGCCGCCAAGTCACTATTCGTTTACAAACATCCATGTCTTCTCCGGGATTCGAACCTGTGGCCGCGGTAGCCGAATGGTATAGGTATCGGATCGTGGCTTGCCTTGTCACGAGTTCGAGCCCAGTGCCACTAAAGACCCGCCATGTAGGGCAGCGATGCACGTTAAATCTGTCGAGAGCTGAAACGTCCTCCCGTTTGTGTGGTAGTTAGGAGAGGGGGTGCCAGCTCAGGTGTCGTCCACGTCACTTGACCATGGTTCAAAATTACGTGGTCCGTCACCAAAAGCCCTCATGTAGCTGTACAGTGCGACGTTAATATTCAATCAATCAATCAACCGGGATTCGAACCAGGCCCAACGTCACAGCCTGCGTCGCTAACCACTGTACCGGATGGGGGACGTTTATGTTTTTAAATCTAGACAATACTGGTTTTCGAACTTTTCTGAGTTTACTCTTTGGTTATGAATTTAAGGTTATAGTATTACGTTTAAGAATTCAATGTATTTACTATCTTTTAAATATGACGTCTCTTTCCGAAAATATCTAAAAGGTTTTTTTTTGTTAAGTACTGTAATCCTCATATATTTTTTCTCTGACCTTATTGTGTACCCATTTTTATGTCTTATATGTATCTCTAAGAGTAGATACCACAGTTCACATAAAACATCGATCTAATACTGTAAATTGAAGTAAATATTAAGTTTCAATATTTTATTCATGAGCCAATACTAATAATATATCTTTGCCATCAATAAATTCTGTTAAAATTCGATTAAGAGAGATTTTTTTTCTCAATAATACCATGAACAAAATCCATATTTGTTGAGTTTATATAATACCATAAAGTGGTTTAAAATGAAGAGTCGAAGATAAGCTCAAAAGAACAAATAATATTTTTAGTTAATTTTAATTTATATTGAAATAATATGCATGCGTCTTGAATTAAACTTCTTTCACTAGAATATTATTTTTAAAAGAGTCTGAGCCTTGCGCATCTTGTCTGTGTTTTTAACAGATTGAAGCACATGGAGCATGTTCTTTAGGTATCATTTTTGGATTAAGAATTTCAACTGAGACTTTTCCATTGTAAAAATATCTCTTGTTCTTAGAAGTCATCATTTAAATCCGCCCAGCTCGATCCAAATCTTTCAAACAGAGGTATTTATATACACCGCCATTGTTCAATAAACCTTTACGAACACGACACTAAACGTCTCCCAAAATGGATTCAGGGTTAACCTGCCATTCGAACTACTCAGACAACGAATCAGTTCGTGATGCTGTAGAAAACGTTTGTATTCACACTTGTCCCGGTGTCACGGATTTTCCGAACACTTCCTAATGTTACCGAGAAGTTAACTTGGGCAGCATTATTGCTGATAAAATCAGACAATGATCACTGATGAGATCAGATGACTCGTGCCCCTTAAGTTGTGAAATGCTGAGGTCAAGCTCTAAATCGAGTATTTATCCTTAAAATAGTTATCTAATCCGTGCTAAATATGTATTCTTATGACCTGATAATAAAACCTTACACACCGAACTCAAAATACTTTTTTCGTTAAAAAAGTAAAATTTCTGCTGATATTCAGTTCGTTTTAGATTAAATCAGCGTTTCTTAAACTGTGGGGAGCGCCCGCCTAGGGGAGCGAGATAGCCCTACAAGGGGGGCGCGAGCATATTGAAAAGTCAAAAATGAAGGATTTAGAAAATTACAAATTTACCGAAAAGAAGCAAAAAAAAAAAAAAAAATATACATTCGGACATAATAAGAATAAAATACACATTTACACTGATACACTATACTTATAAATGTATTAGTAATGTAGGTTATAAATGTATCAGTACTGAGAATAATTATCACAATGTGTGTGTATTTGTGAAAATTAATCTCACAATACTAAGGGAAGAAAAAGTTTAATACTTACTAGTGATTCACGTACAAAATTTAATACTTATCTTTATAATTTATACGGTTTATGATTAAAATCGTATTGTAGCTTTTACGTCAAAGGGCATTATTATTGATTTCAATACATTGTTATTGTATGAAGTGGGGGGGGGGCGATGAAAATTAAGATAGAAAATTGGGTCACAAGCATTGAAAGTTTGAGAAGCACTGGATTAAATAATAATAAGTAAAGTAAAACATTATTTTATTGTGAATTGCCTGTAATATTTTACATATCAGGGGAGAAAAATGAGTGAAACTCATAATGAAGGAACAACATAATATGCCATGCTTTTTGTACAGTTTTGTAAGCATAAATTACAAATTTGGTTTAAAAGAGAATTACTTTTTTTATTACTGTTTGAGTCATATCCAAAGCTAGTTATTGCGAGAGTATTTTGGATTTACTATTCTTAGATAAAAAGCTATATTATGTTTAAATTAATAAAAAAATGGAATGAGAATGTTGTAGAAATTGAGCGTAGAATAATGAATTTCCTATAATTATGAAAAAAATTTTGTGCGTAATTAATAATTATAATTACCTATTTTCAATACCTTATAATTTAATTTTAAGGTACTCAGTATATTAGTGTGATGATTATTGTGATTTATTTATATTAATATCATAATAGTGCACTCTTAAGGAAAAGTAAACAAAATATGAAATTTTAAATGAATGTTTTCCTTATACATTAATATAAAAATACAATTTTTTCTTAAAGTCAGTAGAAAAATTTATACAATATAATTAGAAAATTTTTAAAAAAAATGATAATAATTAATTACTTAATGATTGTCATTGATAATTTACCAGATTTCATATAATTATGATGATGAAAAGGAATGCGAAATATATAATGAGACGTTAATAACACTTAAACTTTTTAAGAGCTTCTGTGAATCAAAGTAAAATTTTTCAATCATTTAAGTCATAAAATACTTACAAAATAGTCAATGATTTAAGTTTGTTAAAAATTAATTAGCAATATATCATTCATTAAGTAGAATAAATTTGGAGCTTAATTTTATATCGTTGCACTATAAAAACAATAAGTAGTCAGAGATATGCACTCTATACTTAGTCTCATTTATATCAGGAAGAAAAAATACGTAAATTTCTCAAACAAAAAAAAAGGAGATTTGTTTATAGTGGTAACTTAAAATTCTTCGCACATTTTATGAGACTATAAAATACATATATACATGAACTACGTTATCGCAGTAAAAATTGTTTTATACCTTTCCTAATCCTTAAGTGCTAGTAATTATAGAGAATATATAATTATTTTTCTGTGCTGTTAGTTGGTGTGTTTGTTTACGAATAAAGATGTATGTATCATGAAATTAATTACATTATTTTATAATATGCTGCGTGAATTATATATTAAATGTTGTGTCAATGCTAAAAATAATTTTTTTTTCAGTTTTTTTTTCTCCTCTTGAAGGTTTGATAGAGAGAGTTCGGAAACAATAATTTTTTTCTTTTACTTATTTTATACGCTTATAAGCTATAATTTTTATCCCCAATTCATATTTGTATCGTAATGAACGTAGATGTTTTTTAAACCTCTTTTTTGAAACTTAACATAAAATACAAAAACTTGGTTTATTTTTCATTATTCAAATGTGTGGTTGAATGTAGTCTAACAAAATTAGGAAACCTTTGATATTCAAGTTATTCAAATTAAAAAGTAATTTAAATATTTCAGATGCTTGAATTACGATGCTACCTGGAGTTCTTTGTAATTTAAAAGACATCATAATATTCGACTTCAGTTTCATTTGACGATAACAGTGATAGAAATTAACAATGTTTTATGAAAGAATTATTAATTATAATATTTAAAACTTTATTTCCTGGAGAAATATAGTTAATGATTCTCAAACATATTATTTTAATATATATTTTATCATCTATTACAGAAGAACAAAAAACAATCATATGTATTCTTTTCATGTAGCTTGTTGGAATTAAATAATCTTTGCTCAAATTCCGATTGTCTTAGTTTTTAATTCGTTTTGCAGCCTTTCTACTTTCATTTTAAATGACTATACATTGAATAAGTTTCCTATTTGAAAAGCATTGTATAGAAAAACTTAAATTTAATTTGTGCAAAAAGTAGAATATATAAATCATAATGGCAAATCGATTTGCCTGAAGGCAAATGGATGGTACTGTATAACTAGCAGGTACGACCTCTTTTGGTTACCTCACTCATTACAATGAAGCGACAAGCCCAACAAATTAATTATTATTCAACTCATTTCAGAGATCAAAATGTTATAAGTATTTCCATTTTTTTTCAATTATAAAATTAATACTCTCGTTCTTCATATTAATAAAAATAACTTCTTAGTTAGCAGCAAGTTAAAAAATCAACAACCTATAACAATAAAACATTCCGTGAATTATTAGAGTTACGAACAAGATTTTCATTTCTCTCTAACTTGTGGTTTCGCCCATTCTTCTCACAACCATACATTTAAATTAATGCCTTTTGTTCTCAGTTGATTTTTTTCTGATGTTTGAAAGTATGTGGGAAAATATGAACGTAAGCATTATTAAACTTTGAGGCCCATTAAGAAGGCTAGATTTCTTTGTCTAAGTATCTAACTGTCAGTCGAAGAACATAGAATCAACATATTCTACAGTTAGGAAGATTTGAATCTCAAGACGTGAGCAGGTTTCAAATGTTATCATTCAGACATAAATGCTTGTCGAAGTTCCTGTGGTGAATGGTTTGAGACGTAAGTAGTAATTATATATACATTCTTTGTCACGGTTCACTTAGTACAATTTCTACCTCATCTACAAAACTGGTATTGATGGGACCTGTAACTGTAGTTTAAAAGGTAAGTTCGTCTCATGAAATAAAATGAGCCGCATGGCTATGGTGAACACAGTTTAGTCTAAAAATATACGTTTTTCATAGAATGTGAGGAAAAAACTTATTTAAATTATACGAAAAATGTTAAATAATATTTGTTATTGATTATTGATGTACTGTATAACCGGAAACTAGTTTTAATCTCTCTTGTATTTGCATGTTCCGTTACATAAATATGCCATACTTTTTAATGTATTTTAATCTTTGTGCGTTGGGTATAGACCTTTTTTTAAAAAAAAACAATCTTTTTATTGTTGGAGATGAAAGATTAAGTCCTTAAACTAAAATTGAGCTTTGTGAAATCTTAAGAAATTTAATATTTTGATTGTAGCAATTATATGCAGTAGCGCACACAAAAATTTTTCAAGGGGGGGAGGCCCAGGGTTTAAGGTCCACCATACGCCGCAGAGCATATTCTTTTGATTTTGTCAATTTTTGGAAACAAAATCAATATAAAATTAATTATTGAATAAATAATTAACATTAATTAAAAAATTAGTTATTAATATCAAATACATAATTAAATTTTACGTAATATATACATAGGATTATAACCAATAAAAAAAAATAAATAAAGGGCTATGGGGGGTGTCCGGACCCCTAGGACACCCCCCTTGTGTGCGCCACTGATTATATGAGCTAATGATTAATTTCTATTGTTGCAAATTTTGCTTTTATATTTAAATCATTATCACACATTTTAAAATTTCTGCATATAATGTTTTGTTTTCTCAGCTATAAACATTATCTATTTTAATAACTATTTCAGCAACGTAATAAAAATAACTACGAAAAATACAGTGTGTTATCTAAGTCTCTCAAGATGTAAAAAAGCAATAAAAATTTTTCTGTAACTTAAAAACTGTTTAAAAAGTTAAAATTTAAATTTTACTAATTCTCAAATAAGCCAAATTTTTCAAACAATTACACTTTTCGTGTTCTGTGTTGATTTTTTTTTCACTTAAGAATTCTAAATCAATTTATATTTAGTTAATTTCATCATTATATTTTAATAACTATATACTAATAAATCCACTTTTGTTGTATAATACCGAATAACTGTTTATGGTATCCGACTACGTTCGGAACCGTGATTTTGCAAAAGCATGTAAATGGATAACATTTATGATATTTAGTGTCACTTAGATTAGAAAATGTATATAAAATTATTTTAAGAATAGTAGTAAAAAAAATTATTTAAGTACAATATTTTGACAAAAAATGAACATAGAATGACCCATTTTCAAAATATTCTCCTTTTGTGAAAAATACTTCTATTATATAATAATATTTTGCCTCTATATAACTCAAACCTCTGTACAGAGGCTCAACTAGAATTTTTGAAATATATACTTAGAAGTGGGTTTATCCATGTTTTACGACAACAGAGGGGAGAAATTTTTAGAAAAAAAACGCCGATAATTATTTCAATTGGTTGTAACTCTGAAAATAATGTAATTTTTTCAAAAATCATAGTTGAGCTTCTGTAAAGAGGTCTGAGCTATATACAGGCTAAATATTATTATAATAGAAGCATTTTTCACAAAATAAGAACATTTTGAAAAAGGTTATTCTAAGTTAATTTTTTGCCAAATATTGTATTTAAATAATTTTTTTTGTCAAAATATCCTTTAAACTATTTTATACATGTATTCTATTCTAACTGACACTAAGTATGAAAATTATCCATTTATGCGCTTTTTTAAAATCACGGTTCCGAACGTAGTCGGATACCTTAATGAGGTAAATGTTTAATAATATATGGTAGAGCAAATTAAAAAACTGTCTTAATAATACTTATAAAATAGTTAATTCATATACACAAAGAACAACTTTACCCAAAGTTATTTTACAATAAACGTTTTGATTGGAATAATGAAGTTTCTTTTATTTTAATGCCATAATTTTTTTAAAAAGATCGAGGTAAAATCGTTTGGCGGCATCATCTATTGGGAATAAGTTAATGCATGTGCGATCAGAGAGGTGAGTGTCTCTTAGAATTTACATCCATTACATTTTGTTCAAGAAGATCAAGATAAATTCATTTTTCGTTTTGCACGTCATTTGAGACTATAATAGTGGTTAACTCTACACAATCGAATCTTCTCACTTACTATCTTAAGAAGATAGTTAATGGTAATGAAACATTCTAATTGGTGGAACTACAAAGAAGTTTCGATAAGAATCAAATTACATCCTTAATCGATTATATCTGGTTTCTAAGAAAAGAGTTAATAGAAAATATGCCGGTAAGACATATCAACTTCTTAACACTAGAAAGACTGAAACTTAGTATATACCTATATTGCCCAAAAGCAGTCAAATTGACTGCATTGTGAAAGAATGATTAATGTGTTAAGAAATTTGTTTAAAATTAACTTTTAATACTTTTTATATTATTAACAGTCATATAACAAGTTATTAGTAAATGGTAACAATAAAAAAAAATTTACTTCACTTGGAAAAAAAATATATATTAATAGATTCTAAGAAATTGTGCATTATATATGTAATTGGTTTTCTAATTGAAATTAAAAAGCAGTCAAAATGACTTCCTTGGGCAATCTAGTGTTAAGAAAAGCGGCCGGCATTTTAGATTTGGCATTAATTTAGAGTTTTTTCTTTTTAAATTCAAACTTTCTGAAATTTTGTTAGAAAGAGGGACTTAAAAATCACAACAAACAAGTAAAAGAAAAGCATTAATTAAAAATTTTGTGAATTTTTTTTAAGAAAATAATGTTTTAATTATAGTGCATATCATATTAAAAATCCACATAAAATACAGAGACCGTTTTTTCAAAAAAAGTTCTACTTAGACTCATTTTTTTTAAAAAAGTTATTTACAAATTAACTTTAATTTTATGAAACTATATTCTTTGTTGAAACAAAAGAATTTTTCCATTTAATTTTATAAAAATAATAGCATTTAGGCAGGATTATAAATTATGTGGAAAGTTGTAAGCATAATAAAAAAAAAAGAGTTATTTATTTTTAATGTCTATCCGAAGAAAACTTCTAACTGATTTATTTATAAAAATAAATAAAATATCCCCTTTTTAAGGTTATATAAACAAAACAAATCTAGCTTTCGTTGTGGAAAGTAATTCAATAAACATAAAGATATTATGTCATCCAAAAGTAATGAAAGTATGCGTAATTGAACTAGCAATGATGGCGCGTATTTTATAAAAAAAATGCAATAAACCCCCTCAAGTTTAATGGCGAAAATTACTTCTTTAACCTTATTTTATTTTCAACTAGTTTGTTATATTACCCATATCTAAATTCTTCAGTCACATTTAACTATAAGGAAAGATACCGGTAAATTGGTTTTCTAGAAAACTAAAGGTAGTTCCAGAATACTTTTCGTAGTAATCCAATGAAGAAAAAACAAGTTTCAGGGAGATTAAAATGTGATCAAACGTAACGGGTCAATCGGTAAAGGATGAAAATAAAAATCAAAACAAGTCAAACGCGGAAACTTAATCCAAAACTGTTTTTTTCCCCTCAGTAGATCTAGTGACATTACTGTGCAGTTCCTTATTTTCTCCTAATGTCACACCAACAGATAATGTCTTTTAATATATAATAAAGAACTATTAATTCACTCTTTAATCCATTTACGATGAAGACGAATGGTGGAGAAAAATGCACAAGGAACTTACAAATTTATAAATTTTGCTGTAATTTTTTTTCTTACTAAAAAGTTTTGTCACCTATTTTAATTTGGAGATTTGATTTAATGAAATAAAAGAAGAAAAAATGAGGTATAAATGATTTTGAAGTAAACATTTTGTTTGCTGGATATATAATTTATTTTAAACTTTACTTGGTTTTTGGCTTTATTGAGAAGATTGAAGGTAAATATGGAAACTAAATATTTCTTCTTTATTACTGATGATAGAGTTAACATTGTGTTTTATTCCAAATAACAAATACTGTATGATTTTAACATGCTCACATTGCTTCATGGCAAATAAATTTTATATTGTATACCGGATTTAGTCTTCAGCATATAAATCTAAGATCGAGTCTGTATCCGAAAAATCTACTGATGGACATCTATACAAGGCGGACGATATTAGGTAAGTGTATTGTTTAATATATCTAATTTTTCTCTATTATATTAATTTTCAAATTATTATCAGCTTAGTTAGTCAAATAAAACTGGATTTATTACAATAAGGACATTTAATGGTAATGTATAAAGAAAAGGGAAAAAAGTAAATTCTAGAACTATATATCAATATATGATCTTTATATATAGGACAACAGATCCACTCACTCTCATACATTCACTCACTCATGAGGAGATATGCGGAGCTACTAGGTCTACAGACTTGAAATTCAGCAAACACATTCCTTTTGTCGAGTAGAGATCCGCTAAGAACGAGTTTTGACGAAATTGACACCCAAGGGAGGGGATACGGGAGTTATGGGGCTTTTTAGATACCCCCTCGTCCTTTTGAACTATTAGACCTATGGACTTGAAGTTTGGTAAACATGTCTTTTTTGATGGGTAGAGATCCACTAAGAGAACGGATTTTCCGTAAATCGACTCCTAAGGGGTTGAGAGGTGTTTCAGAGAAAAAAAATTCCCGTTTTTGAACTATTAGATCTACAGATCGATCTACACCATGCTTTTTTTGATGAGTAGAGATCTGCTAAGAATGGGTTTTGCGGAAATCATCTCCGGGGTTGTACTTCCATTTTTTTTAATACTTTTAAATACACTTCCGTTTTAGAAATTAAAATCCTGTCCCTTTTAAATGAAGAGGTGAGAGCTGTAAAAATTATTTTCAATACAGTCGAATGCTTAATGCTAAGACTTAGATATATATATACCTCAATAATTTAAGAACAATACATAGTCGTATAACATCATGAAATACCCAGTGAAGCTGGCAGGTTACGATTAGCGTTTTTATAAAATAGAATTGTTTCTATTGAAAAAAAATCATTACTTAATACAAGAATGTTTACGTTTGAAACAAAATATATTTTACATATATGTTTATAATTTTTCTATTTAGTATGTATATTAATTAAAATATTTTTTTTTATCTTGATATTTTATGATATTTACGTGTTTCGTATACTTATTAAAAGACTGTTTGAAACTTTTTTTTAGGTATCTGTGCCTTCTTTATTGAAGTTAATCTGCAAGTGAACTGAACTCTACATTGTAAAGAAGATTTCAAAAATATCGAATTTATGAAATGCGAAACGTTTCAACTGCATAAAAGAGTTTATGTAAACAGAATATCGAGATAAAAAATATTCCTCTACTATATTGCTTTAGAATAGAAGTTGTGAGCAAAATGCTTCTTTCGCTTGGGTTTATATTCGTTGCAAAATAGTGAGAAAAATGAAAAAATATTGAAAATTGCAAAAGAAGTTATAATTACCTCAGTGAAATAATGCGTATCTAAAAATGAAAATAAGGAAAATAAGAAGATTTTTGATACAGAAGAAGCAATAATAAACAAGTTTTAAAGATTTGAATTGACAAAATTACAGATATAATTGAAATTCTTAGCTATAAATGTATTTTTTACTGTAGAGTAAAAAATACTTTTTGTGTAGATTAGGTGAATGAAAATTTTCATGTGCAGTTGCCAAGTATTTCTATGGAATAAATACATTCAAAAACCGCAGTTTTTGGTAAGTAAGGAAAATAAATTCTTATGGTATGATTTTTGAAGAAAATTTTTTAAACGAAGTAAATTCTTCGGGGTATTGCAGTTATTTTTAAAAGTCGGTAAAAATTAATAAAAAATAAAGCATTTTTTAAAAGTTGCTTTTTTTGCATTTAAGTGTTTCATTGCTTATTTTTCATGATTATACTTTTATGCGGTATTCTTTTTTGACTTATATCCAAATTACAAATGGTTTAGAGACAAGTTAATTACGTGTAATTTGCACTGTTTGTATTTATTTTAATTTAAACAAATGAAATATTTCGTTATTATAAAAATTTTCTGTACGGAAAACTGTTATCGTTAGCTTTTATTGCATGTTCTTAATATTTAGGTGTTCTGGAAAGTCAGTCTATATCACATTCATGAAATCGTAAGACAAAAATGTAGATTTCAAGCGTTCTAATAATTACGATTACGACTTATATATATATATATATATTATAATGTATCTTACCTTTTTGGTATTGTGAAACATGTATAAAAATGCAACTTCAGGTATTATCATCTTTTTTTATTCTAGAAGTAAATTGTCGAATAATAGTGAGATAACATCATCTACTACAAACGAAAACTACAAAAAATGGTAGATAGATAACGAAAAAAGTTCAGGCATTTTAAAAGTATTTAAAGAGTTCTGAAGTACTTATATGTTGAGAGTTGATATATATATAAAAATGACGAGTTTGTGTAAAGTAAATTTAGATAAAATGTTTTTTCTTTAATTAAGTTTTTGAAATCTTATAACATACGTAATTATGATGCACTAAATATTCTTAATGTGAGTGTTTTTAGTATTTTATGTGGTTAAGAATGTGTATTTCCTGAAAAAATCTTATTCATTCAGAATTTATAGTTTCGGTGGTCAAAGGTTACTTCATCCATATTCTTCATCATTTAACATGTAACTGAAGGTTTCTGTTATCATTTAAGAAAATTAGAGAGATAAACGAGTTTGGTGTCAATGAATACTTCAAAGTTCATAATCATTCGAGTCATTTGAAAACATGTAATTTAACGTTGCTTAACGTTTATGTGATATCCTTAACACTACTCTTGGAAATCGGCACCTCGATAAACGAGATATCATAAACAGCTATCCTTAAATGGATCTGGAAACTTTAAAGCTGCATACATAAAAAAAAAGTTTATCGAAAGAAATTTAGATAATCTCTCTCCCGAGCGAGAGGAAATGACAGGTAATAACTTTGAAACGAAAGTTTTTCTTCATCTCGTTTAACGGCACATTGGAAATAATAATAAGAGAACCGCTAGCTGCCATCAGAACCGGTTCTCCAAACTACGTGAAAAGGACGCAGTTCCGGATGTAATAGGAGCAAAAGGTGATAGTGGACCGGGTGTGTTCCTCACTCCTTTTTGGTAATAATTTTTAAATGGATTGCCGACAGCGGTTTGAATTCCTAATGTGGGTTACCAAGTCTTAAATTTGACTCTAGTAGAAACGAAAAGCACTTAATGGTCATTGAACATGCGAATAGTTACCCACGGCGGTAAAGACAAGAAACGAAATTAATAGTCTGAAGAAATAATTGAGCGTCTCTGGAGGAGTTCTATACTTTTTCTACCGCACCTGTTGAGTGTTTTTTGTGTGTGTTTCACTTCTTCGTAGTCTTCTTTATTTTATTTCGATTGTATTCATATATGACACGAAAATAAAATATTAAAAAAAAAAAAACTTCAGAGGAGTAGAAAATTACTTCCTCCGGAAAGAAATTTTTGTTGAGTTGTATGATCCCTTGAGACTTCCGTAATTTTAGCGTTAAATTCACTTAGTTTTTAAATTTCTTACTACGAACTTATGAAATTCAGATTAGGAAACAAGGTATTTTATGAATGTCTTGAATTTTCTAACTTTCGCTTAAGTTTTAGATTGCGAAATGGCCGGAAAATTTGAGTATTTGATAAAAATGTAAGCTTTAGAATTGTTTTTTTTCCAATGTGTGTGTTGGATTGTTGTGTGTCCAATGTGTGTGTGTATATATATATATATATATATTGTAATTTAAAAATGTCCTAAATCAATATTCTCAAGAATAAAATCAAACCCTATTAAAGGGGATAATTCTCGCTATGTTACAGATACAGAAAAAGAAATTTTGATGCTAATCTTCGAAAGTCTCAAACAATAAGGAGCATTTGAAAGATCTATATTTAATTTTAAAGCAACTTCTTTAAAATATTAACTATCTATATGATGGATTACTTTTAAATGAAATGGTGCTACCAGAACTTACAGATCTTTTTTTTAAATTTGCTTGTGCTTATCTTTTTTGTTTTCTTTTATTACGATTTGAAACATATAACTGGTATAACTGTGGTTTATATACAGAATTAATGAAGAAGTTTATTATTGCTAGAACTTCTTTGATAAAGCATTTTACATTCATAAATGCTCCGATTGCCGAAAATATTTTCTCTTTCAAATATCTAAGATTAATTTCCTTTGGTTTTCTGAAATTGTTCACAAGATAAAAATGTGCAGAAAATTGAAATATTATTGAAAGGAAATTAATATTAAATAAAAATATAAAAAAAAACTACGAGTAGTAATGAAGTAACGGAAATTCAATATATTTAAATATCTTTCAAAACTATATTGTCTGTAAATATAAATATCTCTGAGAATCATCATGTTCCCTGTTTGTTATTGGCAAAACTGCATTATTCAGTGCTAGGTTTCTATTAAGATTATTATCATTAACTATCAAAACTATTCTTCTTTAAACTTCAGGAGAATAGTTATGTACCTCATCGATCTATAGCTAATTGTGATAAAGTCCTTCTGCTAATAGGTGTAATTATAATGTTACTTAGGACTTATTATTTCAGTATTTTTGAGAATGAGCATTTGGAAGAAATGATTCAAATGACGATATTGACATAATTATTTATTTTTATTAATAATGAATATGTTTTTAACACATATATTTTGTTTAATTCTACATTTCCCGTTTATTCAATAGAAGTTTATGATATATCGATGGTATAAGACCCCCCTCTCTCCTTTTTTTTCATTTCCTAGTTTGATTCAACTCTTTTGTGTGCGTGGAGAAATATTATAAACAAGTTTTAAATTCTGAATAAAAAATGTAGATTAAAGTGAAAAATTAATTTCAAAGTATTTATGAAGTTTTACAGAGAAAATGCGTGTATTCATTTCATGAGAAAATTTGCATAAATCATTTTTTAAATTTTAATAAATGCAATTTAATTAGCTAGATTCAGAAGAAAATACCCCATTTATTTAGAAATGGCCTTCGTTTCGCATTATATGAAAGAAAGATGTAACTTTTTAACTCAAAATCTCTTTTGAACACTAAATAGTGTAAGTTAAAAGATAAAGTCTAAAATTATACATTTGTGTAAACCAGTGTATTTCGAGCCAAAAGCATTTCAAAATTTATCTTATCTGTTTTCTTCTTTTACTCAAAAAAAAAAAAAAAAAAATTTTTTTGTGATCCTTAATATTAAATATGTGGCCCATTCAAATATGTTGAAATCACGCGTTTTAGCATAATAAAAAAAATGATGGACTCTTCAGAAGCACTGATAAAAATAACAGCATTAATCGGTTTTTGTTCTGTTATGGTTATAGTAAGCAAATTCTGCTTTTTGTAAGTTTTGAGACATTTAAAAGTTTCTGAATATAATTAGTTATTCCTTTAATTATACTTTAAAGCCCGAATTTAAGCTAGCGAAATCTAGCTGTTTCAAGTTAGAAGTACGAGTCATCAAACGTTTATTCTCATTGTAAAACAACTCAGAATACAAAGGAGTTCTCTAATTCATATATAATTAAGAATTCTTACCATTATTAAAAACTAATTTTTGACTTTATAATGCCAAAAAATAACTCTATTAATATTAATTGCTTTTCTTATTGAAATAAAAATTTAATTTTATTGTCTTTAAATATAATAAGACTTTAGTTTGAAACTATTAGCAAATGCTTTAGTTTCATATACTAGTTCTTCAATAATATTTTCATTTTTAATATTGTTATCTTTCAGAATAATTATATCATTTCCAATCTCATTGTTTCAGCTGCATTAATAACTTTTTCAGATATTATTTCTCTTTATCCTTGAACCTCTATTATAATAAACGACTAAATAATCTGACCTTTACATTATTCTTCTTATTCCTTTCTTTAGTTTTCAATTCGAAGCTTCCGGTTAAACTCTTTGTGACTAACAAGAACCTCATCATCCTTTACTGCTTAAGACGAAGAAACTATTATTTTGTCCGAATGCTTTTCCAGTTCTAATTTCATCAAAGATCCCTAACAAACCGTAACGGAAGAATCATTTAGCCTCTGTGGCACAATTTGTCTTTAAGATGAAAAGAAAAATGGGATAATAACACGGGATGTATAAATGAATAGCACGTTATAAACCATAGGAATGTCTTGTAGCGTAGCTTCTTGTTATTTTCCGTTAGGAATTCGTTTTGCGTGGTGTCTTCCCATTCTACTAGATATTTATTTCTGTACCTGAGGTTCTAAACTTACAATAGCGTAACAGGAAATTCACCTCGCTTGGTTCAAAGAGCAAAGCAGTGTCGATTAACTGATCCCTACACGCAATCGAACAACAAAAACAGTTCCATTATCCCCAATGATCACTCTGCTGGTATCTTGAGCACGCTCGTCCATTGTTTTGCTTGGGGATGGATCTTTTCCTATCTTGACGCCATCTTGGATTATGACGTCATTTGGGGAGGAGTCGTCTGTCACGGTGTTTCGTGAAGGAAAAGGTTACGCATGCACATTGAACTGGTGATTGCATTCGTCGAATCACTGCGATAAATTGGTGATCGGTTTATGTCCCAGCACACTTTTATGAAACCGAAAGAGGTTGAGAAGCCTTAAATGAAAGATTCTGATTGAGAATCGTAATGGAATCTTTGTTCGGAAGATGATCCCTTTTTTTCATTGTTCCATACTGTTATCGATGACCTGAGAGCTTTTACACGATGTACAGCATAACCCATATAGTTAATGTGGAGCAAGTGTTTTAACTGCCTCTTTAAGTTGGAAAGCCTTCATTGAATTGTTTGAATCTGTACACTTGAAAATGAGACAAAACGTGAGAGTCATAGTTCAAATTACACACGGTCTTTGTTCCACATTTTTAGATTCCGTTTGG
>BMAV01004685.1:477645-495033 GCA_019973955.1 Trichonephila inaurata madagascariensis | reverse complement strand
TTTATCCATATTTAATACATCAGAGTGGAGAAATTTTAACAAAAAAAAAAAAAATACCGATAACTATTTCAATTAGTAGTAACTCTGAAAATAATGTGAATTTTTCAAAAATCCTAGTTCAGGCTTTTTGGAGATGTCTTAGCTATATATAAGTAAAATATTATTATAGAAGCATTTTTCATAAAAAGAGAATGGAATGTCTTGAAAATAGGTAATTCTAAGTTCATTTTTTGCCAAAATATTGCAGTTAAATAATTTTTTATTGTAATAACATTCTTAAAACAATTTTATCTGTGTATTCTTATCTAAATGCCACTAAATATTAAAAAAAATATTCGTTTGTTCACTTTTGCAAAATCGCGGTTCCGAAAGTAGTCGGATGCCTTGAGTATATGTGTTTAAACTGTTTTTTTCATGAAATTATAGTTTGAACTTTGTCGAAATGCGTGTTCTTAAAAGAAATTATGATAAAATATGTACATATTTGCTTCATTTATAAATAAAAATAGAGGTATTAATTTTTTTATTCTAATTTTCTGTTTCTAGTTTTATTGCATTAATTGGAATGTCAGGAATATATGCAATAAAATTATTGTTTAACTTCATTTCATTATGAAGATTATTTCGTTTTAAATGTATTTAGGACCGTAACTTTGAAAAAACATAAAAATTAATGTTTTGTTTTTGATATTTAGAGTTACTTGAGTTAGAATATATTTATAAAATTGTTTTAAGAATATTATTATTGTAAAAAAATTTTAATGCATTTTTTGGCAAAAAAATGAAACAAAAATGACATCTCAAAATATTCACCCTTTATGGAAAATGCATCTGTAATAGTAATATTTTGTCTATATATAGTTAAAATTGATGAACAGAGTTTTGAAGAGTTCACATTATTTTCTCAGAATTGCTATCACAATCGAAATAATAACCAGCGTTTTCTACTAAAAATTCCCTACTCTGAAAAACTCAGGTATGAATAAGTTCTCATCTAAATATTATATATTTAAAAAATCCTAGTTCAAGCTCTGTAGTCTTAACTATATACAGGCAAAATACTGCTATTATAGTAACATATTCCGTAAAAGGAGAATATTTTATAAACATGCCATTTTTTCTCCATTTTTACCAAAAAAATTGCATTAATTTTTATTGCAATAGTGTTTTTAAAAGAGTTTTATAGGTATATTCTTATTCAGGTGACCAGTTATAGGATCTGGCCGTAGTCGCGGATACCTTAGGAAAAATAAAAATAGTTTGGGTGTCAAACAGCCAACTGATAAAATGCAAATAATAAAAAAATTTCTAAAAAAACAATAATTTACATTTATATGATACCTCATTCAAATTAGAAATAAATCTCTGAATACTCATAAATACGACTCTGTAGTGTGTTAATAATTATTCGTAGTAGTTAAATTATAGACGAACTTCTTACAACGATTTATCATTGTAACGATTTATCATCGATTATCAACTAATTGATATTCTTTCCATGTATATACATTTTGAAATTCATTGCGTCATGCTTCATAACCATTAATATTTAGTTATGTTACTTAATAATTACATAATTTTATTCGTAGAATGAAAAATTTAAGTGAAGTGAATTATGATTATATTTACAAGATTTCTCCTCTTCTTAATCAATGTTGAACATGAAAAAAATATGCTGTTGCAAAAAATATAACAAAAACAACCCTGAACAATGTTAAATAGCAGGGATAAAAGAAAAAAATGAAGCAATCAATGAAAGAAAGAATTACAGAGAAAACATAGTTTGAACTACTGAATAATTAATTACTATTAATGATTCTTTCTTAATTATTGCTACAAAAATCAATTGAGATGTTGCATGTGACATTAAATTAGTACTTTAATATGCATATTGTTTTTAAATATTCATTTTTCTCATTGCAATTTTTTCTTCTACGTTTCCTTTTTAATTTTCATTCAGTCGAATCAATATAAAATAAAAATAATCATTAAATAATCATAAATCTGTGTAAGTGATGAATATTTTATTAATTTAATAATATAAAAACTCTTTTTCACAATCAGGGTGTTAAACCTCTTTTTCAAATTGTTCGTTAAATCTATTTTAACTTCAAAAAATATTTTACGTATTTTGTTTAACAATTCGATAACTAGTTCTATCTTTAAGCAATGTACTTTGAATAAGTATAGAAATTATTACCTTATTATTATAGAAATGAATATTAATTATTATTGCTCCATTTTTTAATGTTTTATTGATTTAAATACAATGTTTAACGTTTGTTGAATTACTGCATTCATCCACTTAGTCACACAGCTTCTTTTCTCTGCATAATTTTAACTGTGATTTCTATTCCTTATGACTAACTACCAATTTGAATCATAATTTTATCGAAATGATAACCATATCTTGTAAGTCTTCGGAATTTTGATTTGTAGCTTGCAAAGTGTTACTTATAAAAATGTGTTCGAAATGCTTGTTTTTATTTAGCGGGGTGGAATGCTTTCACATTTTTAGATAAGTGTTTCATTCTTTTTTGTACATCAATTTTTTCATACCAGGACGATTTAGAATGCATTCCTTTGCACTTTTTGTTGCTGCTCCAATTTTGAAATCGTAGAAATGGAAAAAGGGGTCATTGGTTTGCAGTGGAGGTTTAAAAGTGGCCAACACAGCAGTCAATAGGTTGAGAATCATTGATCTAGAAAATGACTATCTGAATCATCTAATGACTTAGATTTCTTTTTAGAATGATATTAATTGAAAAATGATAAGAGATGTAAAAAACGCAAAATAAATATTCAGAATTTCTGCCAATTTTAAAACATTGTACAACTTTTTTAATAATGGGAAACTCAATCCTTTAATTATGTGTGTGATGCCAGTGACAAGATACCAGTAAAACAGTACAACTCAGCTTATTTCAGCTATTGCTGGGCAAAGTTTCAAATAAGTATTAATTTTTGTAGTGCTTAAATTTTATGGAAATGAATTGAAATTATTTAAAATCTTATAGTTATTTTTCTTAATTTTTATTTTTGTATATAATGAGATTTTTTAACCAGACTCTCTCTCTGAGTTGCCTTTATTATACATGTAGTTTGCCCTCAAGATATAAATTAATTAGCTGTATATCAACGTCGCATATTCAAATGCAACATGAGGGATATTCTAAAACATAAAAATAATAGATAAGAAGCAGATAACTGTGTCAAAATCTAATTAATATCGGGAACTACTGATGCATTAAAAGTGAACAACGTGAAGTTAATATTTAACTTTTATAATTATTTTTCAAACATAATTAAAATGAAAAAAATTGAATTATTATAATAATTTTTTTTCTTTTTTACTCTCACCCGTTATTTCTAATTATTTCATTATAAAGAAAATTGACAATTTTTGAGTTATACGATTTACATTAATTGTCAAATTTAGGGGACTTTAAATGCTTTTTAAATTAAATTCCCTTAACAATGAAATATTTCTTCCAATTTCAAAACAATCTTGGGAATGAAGGATGGAATGTTTACTTGTTTGTCTTCTATAACTTGTGTAAAAAATTAATATCAAATTATTTTTAGGAATAGATTTATACCTTTATTAACCACCTAAGCAATGAATTTTTTTTGTCCAAAATGTTCCAAAAAAGGTAGATTTTTTATTGCATATAATTAAGCATAATAGTTAAAAGATTGCAAAAATGGAAGAATTTTATTTTAATTTTCTATTTTAAAGCTTTTATGCTATTTTTTAAATTTTATAATTTTGGAACATAAAACACCCTAAATGTTTGCTTTTTATAAGTATACTCTGTGGGATATGAAGAACGTTTCATATGCCTTAAAAGAAATTCTCTTATACTTACAAAAAACAATTCTTGTTCGAACCACTCTTTCAAACGGTTGAGGATTGTGTGTGCTTGCATATATATTTGCACATACAATTTGAAGCATGGTCTAACATTGCAATGGAGACAGAGCTAATATCGGAATTTTTAGTTTATCTTATCATTTTCATTTTTCTCTATCAACAAATTGCATATTGCCTTGTCGATCCTTGTTAGTTATCGAGTATTTCTAAGAATCTAAATCCCTGCCTTCAGTGAAAAATTCCCGCCTTCTCAACAAAAAAAAATCCCGAATGAGAAGTATTTCAGTACCATAGACAAACTACATCTCTTAAAAACACTAACATTAATAAGAATTAAAAATATGTTCAAATCAAAGATAGAAAGAAGAAAATATCAGTGCTCGTACGGCCTACAAGCAAATCGGTTGCCGCCAGCTTTCAGTAGCCCGTACGGGCTAACTAGTTAAGGGGTTAAACATCAAGAAACTGTGTATTTAAAAAAAAATTTCCTTTTCATTTTGTAGGATAAGTATTAAATGTGAGACGAATTTAATCTACACATACCTTTCTACTCAGCATAGAATGTTATTTGACTGATTAACTTTAAAAAAAAAAACTGAGTTTTGTTTCAAAAGGGTTTATGAGATTTTTAGGAAAATGCATTCTGAATTCATATGATTTGATGTAATTGAAAATTCATATTGTAATTGAGGCATTTGTATTGCGTACATTAAAAAATAAATCATAGTAAAAATTAAAAATAAATTATTTGAAGATAAATTACTATAATATGCTATTTTACAAGCTTCACTTTGCGGTATGATTTAACTACATTCTTGACGCAGCAAAAATTCCACTATATTATATGTTTTATGTGAATCCATGTCTTATATTTGGACTCATTCTTAACCATATTTTTAATTCATTATGATTTTATTCTATTTTTTGGCGTAAATACTAATTTTGTTATGCAAATACATCGATTATATGGCTTAAGTAGAATTAATCTTCACTAAAATGTACATAACTCAACAATAGAAATCAGCTTTTATAGAAAAATAAATCTGCTAAAATTTTTATATATTTTTGATTTTTAATAATAATAATTTAATTAAAAAAACATAATCAGAATGCACACATAATTTGACATTAGCATATCTCGGTAAATCATTTTTAGTTTTTTCCTCCAAGGAAAGACAAAATTTTTCCTCTAGCAATGCTTTGATAAGAATTCTAATGACTTATGTTTAACATTATTCAAATGAATAAGTAAAGATTTTTTTTTTAATAACCAAAACACACACTCTCTTTCTACTCAATTACTTCAAAGTTTCCCATCCCCTCCAAAACAGATAGAATCAGAATCGGAGAGCTCCAGATAAACAATGGGTGTAATCTGATTTTAATCGAATCATTCCGGTATTGACCCTGAACCACCAATAAATATATTGGCAGACCTGTATTACCTATTAATTTCTGGTAGCTAACAGATCATTGATTTTCTAGAAAATTGCATTCGGGGAAGAAGAGGAAAATGAATCAAACGAAATGGGTCAGAGCGGAGGTGATAATTGCTTTCTTTTGACCACACACTTGAGATTACACATGTGGGTTATTTATCCCAAATTGTAATGAAGAACCGCGCCTTCCGGAGCCGAATGATTTATAATTCACCAATTTTTGGTTTTCTTCACGGTGTGCTAGCAAAATGTACTTTAGCAACCTGTTTGACTACTAGGCTTTTCTTTTTCAAAGTCATGATTTTGACCCATTTCGTGTATTAGAATGAATTTATTATTTCAGATTCATTTTTTTTTTACTTCTTCGTACCCATTGGTTACTCTTTAGAAAAAAAAGTGTTGTTGCAAAATTAAATATATACTGCGATGCTTAATCAGAGTTCTTCTGTTATGTAAAATGGTACGGATAGCTCCGACTGTTTATAATGCCATTACGTGAAGAATGAATATTCATCAATTTTTCCTTGTATCAATGTCTTGAAGGCTAAGATCTTTTGTATTGATATCATAAGTAGTTTTAAGATTTAAATTGCCTGAGGAGTTATTTTGGTTGAAACACAAAATTATACATTAAAAATGTAACCTTTCTTACGATATTTTTTAAAATTAATTTTATATACAGTTAGTTTAACAGTTTTCCAAATTTCAAGATGTGTCTAAATGCTCTTAAAACATTTAATTATGCGATTTTACTAATTAGCTAAGATACTCATATATTTTTTTCTTCATATAATGAATTCTTTGCACCATTGGTATTAATTTGTTTTGACATCAAGAAAATTCCCTTTTCTTAGAACGTTGTGTTTACAGTTTTGTCTTAATTAGTTGATATTTTAATTAATTTATTTGAGAATATTTTAGTATTTTTAATAAATGTGTGCGTGTGTGTGAATTTAATAATACATATATGTATGTAATTTCAAATGCAATTCTCAGCCTTTCATCCTTTCAGTGGGTCGATGAATGAGTACCAAGCTTGCTTGGGAATTGAACACTGGGGGTTCCGCATCAGGCTGACCACTTGACCGAAACATCTGCACATGCACCCCAGGTCCTAAGGTCATATAAACTGAGATAGGCACAGTAGGTATTGGCCCTCATGGACTGTTGTACCACTGAGTTCAGTTCCGTAATGCAATACTTATGTCAATTTCATCCATCATAATCGTATTGCTCATAATATCATATATGTTTGAAATACTAAAAGCATCCTTTTCTTACGGCACCAAAAATTTGAGGACATCAATATACTAAGTAAAAATTTTAAAAAAAAAACTTTTTTAATAAGAATTTTAACTTACTTTTAAAAAGAACTTACTTTTTATTGAATAAAGTAACGCATCGTCTTGAGACGAAGTTTATAAAATAATTATGTAGAGTGATTATGTTATATTAACTAAGTATGTTATGTTAAGATATCTTATTATATGAATATTAATGTTATATTAACTATGTTATATTAAGATATCTTATTATGAATATTTATGTTATATTAACTAAGTATGTCATATTAAAATATCTTATTATGAATATTTATGTTATATTAACTAAGTATAGAAATATCCTTTTTTGATAGAAGTTACTATAAAAGTAATTTTCTTATTATAATGAGAAGCATTTGTCGTACTCGCTGTGAGAGAACCAATTTGTAAGTTTCAATAGTTAAAATTATTATTTTTCCGGTTATATTCTCCGAAAATGTAAAGCTCTTATTCTTTAATAATTCAGAGCAGCTTATATGTTCTCTTATCTTCTGTACAAAAAAGAAGAAAAAAATTCCTAATTGGAGGGGGTGGGGGGAAACATTCAGGAAAGAAAATAAGAATAAGTGTCATATTTTTATGTAATAATTATCGAAATCATCAAGGAATGCACGAACTAAAATAATTCCTCCCCTTAAAACAATGCTAATTGGCTTTCATTTTGAATGTTAGTAAAAACAAGTTGAAAAGTTTTGACAGAAAAAAATTTCAATTTTTTTGTTATAGCAAGAAATTTATATATATAAGAACAAAATATAAAAAATTAAGCTGTGCTTATGTACTTCCTCGCACATTTCACATATAATTTTTTCGCGTGAAGCAGAAGTATATATCTCAGCAAAAAGTACTTTGGTATTGAAAATGAAGATCCCACTGGATTCTATATCTTATATCATATCTAACTCTGCCGAGCAATGATTCATGAATCAAATTTACTACTTATTCTTGTTTCAATTACTCTTTTAAAAATTATTTGTTTCAGATGTAAATTTAATTGATTGAAAAAAAGGAAATCTAATTATGCATAACAGTCACTGCAATTGTATTTCTTTGTTATTTGTATCAGATATTTAATTAGCACAGAACTAAAAGTAATATCCTGATTTAGATTTATTATTGATGAACATGCTCTGAATTCTAAATATAGAGCACGCGACAAGATATTGTAAGGAAGATAGTATATAATGTATATTTAATTATGATAATCACATTTTCTATATTTATGAAAAAAAAAAAAAAAAATAGAGGTTTAATTTTAAACGGCAATTTTTGGTTAATATTGTTTGGTTATTTTTTACGATTTGGCGAACTCTCAATTTTTTTAATTTTAATACATCAAAATAAATTGGATCATTGGAGCTATTAGAGACTGATTTAATGTCCTCTCTTATTCTGCAAAATGTTATTTCGTGGAAGTAAGACTGGCGTCTTTTAAATGGATCGTTAAAATTCATGGAACCATGACCAGTTAAGATATCTTGATACCTTTCTCCTCATGTGAAGGATGTATATATTTCATTGCAGTTCAGTTTATCCTCATCTTTCTTTAATTTTTGTCAAAGAACGAGTTTATATCAATATTTTTTCAATTTACTTATAAAAGTTAGACTAATTCATCTCAGAGACATACCGTAAAATCCGGCGTATAACGCGAGGCGGTATATAACGAGGACCTATACGTTCAAGCTTAATTTTTTAATTTTTAGGTATATTCGCCGTATAACGCGCACCCCCTTTTTTACGAAGAAATCTGAAATATTAGTATACATTGCTCTCAAGTTTTGAAGTCATTTATTCGCGGTATTATTACAGACTTTTGTGATAAAATAGTTTTATATTAGAATTGCAACTTTTAGCTCATAAGGCAAGTCTCTCATTTCTTTTAAATAAACAGTATTTCGATACACATAGAAGTAAAAAAAAAGTTATGCTGATCTCTTTTGTTATTTTTAAGGCTATCGTTTTTATTCCCGGCGTATAACGCGCATCCATAAGTTTCGATCTTATTTTTTGCTTTAAATGTGCGCGGTATACGCCGGATTTTACGGTAAGTTGTTTGACATGGGGATTTTAGTTTGAAATGAAATATGTGATTTTCACGAAATGTTGTATATTAGTAAATTAATTTACTTTATCGAATATTTGTTTCTCGGAATTATTGATTAAAAATATTTTACAAGTTAACTTTTATTTCTTGTATATTTAAGTATATTCCTTGTTTACAAGATAATGCGGTTGTACTTGAGGCTATTCAAAATTAAAGACAATTATTGGTAAATTTGATAGGGGAAAATTTCATATATCCATCGTATTACTCTTATTGTGATACATAATCATTATTTTAAAGGACCAATTATGTAGTTTTGTTTTAGTTACAAAATGAAACCCATGAGTGAGTGAGTGAGTGAATATTAACGTCGCACTGTTCAGCTACACGAGGGCTTTTGGCGACGGACCACGTAATTTTGAACCATGGTCAAGTGACGTGGACGACACCTGAGCTGGCACCCCCTCTCCTAACTACCACACCACACCAACGGGAGGACGTTTCAGCTCTCGACAGATTTAACGTGCATCGCTGCCCTACACGGCGGGTATGAAACCCATGAAAGTTAGATATCAATAAATATGTTTAAGAAATATAATCGCAAAACTGGGCAATTTTTTCTTCGTTGAGTTAAATCGATTTCTTCTAAAAAAAACATGAAAAATAAGATATATTTCTAAAAGTTCGGTAAACATAAAACGATCCAGAACAGGCTGTTAGAAAGAAATAATTTATTCGACAAACTGACATCCAGAATAGTCCATAAACTAATTTCAGAACACGTGGTAGTATATAGATTTCTTAAAGTTCTCCTGAAATCGTTTTTATCATCTGTCTGTTGAAATTTTAAAGTTAACTCTATATATATATTTTCCTGAGAATCAATAACAATAATCTTAAGTTATAAACTTGAACAGAATGCAATAAATTTTATTTAGATGGAAAGTACAATAGTGAAAAATATTTTACAGTAATTCCGAATTTTCTTTTTCACTCATTGTTTACAAGATTGGTATTTTCTGAATATTTATATAT
Organism: Trichonephila inaurata madagascariensis; assembly: GCA_019973955.1. Taxonomy (NCBI): domain Eukaryota; kingdom Metazoa; phylum Arthropoda; class Arachnida; order Araneae; family Nephilidae; genus Trichonephila; species Trichonephila inaurata. The sequence goes on along the minus strand of BMAV01004685.1, from coordinate 485,316 downwards.
ATTTTATTTAGTTATCCTAGTTGTTTCGCTTGATCTTAAAGTTTTGGAATTCTAGAAGATGTGAGACGCTGTTTTATTTTTCTAAAATATGGCTGCCTATATGATATGTGATTAAAATGTGTTATTTTATGTTTCTCTGGGATTTTATTATAATTTTATGCTTGATTATATGTACGTATATAAATGTATGTACATCATTATGCTTTTATAGTATTAGTTTTATAAAATGTTATTTTATCTAATTTTAGCATTTCTTATTTCAATGTGTAAGTAAGGGAGAGTATTGGTATTCCTAATACACAAAATAGAAACTGCTATTACAAGAAGTATAGTAAAAATTAACTCATTTCAAATTTATTTAAATATTCTGAAAGCAATAGAGAATCTCGGAGATATCAAACTTTTTCCGCAAATGTAAAATTAAAATAAAATATTGAAAATATGATATATTTTTAAACTAGATATTATAACAGCATCTTTATAAAATTTAACTTTTCTATTAATGCTAAAATTGAATTAGAATTAAAAAAATTTTTTTTTGTTTGTTATTCTCGAAAGTTTGGTGTTCCACACTTATTTATTTGACTATTCTAAAAAAGGGACACAAAACTTAAAAATGATATTTTTGATACAAATACATTACCCTAAATCGGTTTGCAGGCAAAATAGTTTAAATCTAAAAAAAAAAAAATTGAAACTATTTGGAGGGACGTGATTTTGTTTTCTAAAAATTAAAATAAAAAGCAAACTCTGTAACTTAATTTTTAATGCTTATACTCCATTCTACATTATTTACTTTTAAGCTATATATGTTTTCCCAAGTCACACACAAACAAAATATAAAACTGCGAAAAACAAAGTACTCAAGTTAACCTGTTTTGTTGTATGGCGTAAAACTGATCATAACCATGCACAAAACATCTAACTTTTTTTTCCGTCTAATACACGAAAAAATACACGACTTGATATACGTGACTCTACTTCGCACCCGGAAACATGACGAAAACAGAAAGCAGACTAAAAATCAAGCCAAGTAACAAGAGCACCAAAAAAAAAAAGCTTTATAAAAATGCCGTTTTGATTCAGATGCATCTTCTATTACTTTGATGATTTCCTCCTTTTCAAACCAATTATGGCTATTTGTTCGGTTTTGCGTTTCTGTTAAAACTTGCTTTTATTAGAAACGTTTTAATATTAGTAAATCTGCATGCCTTCTTTATTCTGATTTGACAACAATCAGAATTTGTAAGCGGTTTCGTAGTACCGTGTATAAATGTTATGCATAAGATTCCTTTCCGTTCTACAAAGTTACAAATATTTATTTAAAAAAATGTACAAGTGTATAAGGATGCTAAAAGTAGATTCTGAACACACTGCAGTACTTAAGTATCCATATAAAAGTTTAAAAAAAGTAAGTACTAATAGTGAAACAAAACTTTTGTTTCTGTAGATTTTTTCCTTCATAATACATAAAACTATAAAATACACTCTTATGATGATTTTTTATAAGTAATGACTACCAGTTCCTTATTTTGATTTGTTCATCCAAGCTAAAGGAAAATTAAAATAGTACTTTACTAGGATGCTGAAACGCTTAAAAACAAGACGAGTTAAAAGGCATTTCAAGCTGTCAGATTATTTAAAAGTGTGACATGAATGAGTGCTTACTTTCAAACTAAAAAGATGGAAATGGGAACGCCTTAATCTTTAACATTTCCAAAGTAATGTGAAATTAAGATGTTAAAGACCACAGAGAGTGTGAATAGAATTTAAAAGAAAGCAGGTTGGAAGTACCCGGAATTATGACTGTCTGTTTTTATAACCGGCATGAACCAGTTCATTGCAATTTTTTTCGTCTGTTCTTTTCCGGATTAATACTAACATATATACATACTTCATTTATATGCGTTGCTCAGTATTTATATTACTACAGTGTCTTTAAACATTGACATCTGAATTATGCTATATAGATCATTTCATGAATTTATGTGCAATTCTTAATCCTTTTGAACAAGGTAACGATGGGATTCTCTCATTATCAGAATTATTGAGGCATCTGGTTGATTTTTTAATTGTTTCAGACTCAATTCCTAAATTTTATGAGTCGATTTATTTATAATGAGTAAAAAAAAGTTGTTTTACTGAAGTCCTAAAAATTTTTCATCTCTTATTGTGCTTAGAAAATTATATATATATAACAATATTTCAAAACTTGATCTAACACGTCTCATGCACTATTTCATGCAAAACTGTTTTCAAAGATTTTAGCTGCTATTTATAAAAAACCTTTTGTTTTTCTCGTTAAAAAATCCTCCTCACAATTAATAATTCACTGCAGTTAAATTAGATTATGTATCACCTGCAGATTTAAAAGAAGAACGGCAGCTTTTTTTAAATGATTTTAAGTTTTCTATTTGAGAAAGAAATAAGGCATCCTTTCAACTCGATAGCTAGTTGTAAACTATTAGGTCACATTTAAGATAAAAATTAGAACTAACATTCAAAATATTTTATTTTGTGGACGGAAAAAAGATTATTATAAGGAATTTTTGTTATTTTCATTAAGATCTTTTTACAGTAGTATTTTTGTTTCAAATATGCTGTTTAATCAAAATATACATTGTATGCATTTATAATATAACTCTATTGATCTCGATATACATATATATAACTTATAACAGCTTAAATACTAAATACTAAAAGAAATAAATAAATAATACACACACACACACACACACACATATATATATATCTACGATATTCATCACATATCTTCATTGTGAAATGAAATTGTATATCTAGGTGCTTTAACTTTTTATTAATTCAAATGTATTTATTTATAACTAAGTGTTGTGATTTATCTAATACTCAATTGGAAAGGATTGATTTTATTTTTTACAACTCTCATAAAATCAATAACATAAGCATAATCTCCTTTAAGAATCCCAATGCAATTTATTTTTTATTTGTTATTAGCTCTGCAAAAAAGTTAACTGTTTCAATTTTATCTGTATAAAAATGATACACACTGGCTTAATATTAAAAAATAAATAAACGACGTGTGTTGAAACCATTAACTTTTCAACTGCGAGCTTAATATGTTTTCAACAATCGATCTTTTATTGACGATTGCTGAGAATAATTGTTTGGAGATATATATGCTCATAATAACAAGCTGAAGAGAAGTTTTTTTTGGGTGAATGATCTTCCCGTTATGCCATATTCTAACTATTGTGGTTTGGACATTGTGATAAGAAAAATTCAGTTTGATAGCCTATGCTTCAGCTCTATGATTGAGTAGGGCGTGTTAATGTAAACTTAAAGGCGCCAAACTAGGGTAAGGAGAACCAGAAACTCTTTTATGAAACTAGTTTAGGATTTTGCTTGTTATAAATAAGGTTAAATCGATTTATTTCATTTTTTTATGAAACCCTATGCATTCAGATTTAAAATGAATGCCATGGGAAAGAGGAAATCCCAATCTTGAGTTGTGAAAATATTCTTTTTTGATAGTTATTGTTTATTTCAGTTTTCATTCAGTGATTTGAATTTCTAGACTGTAAAAGATGTCACACATTTTTCATTTCTAATAGACGAAATTGAATACAAGAGATGCTGCTGTATTTAATTAAATATGATTTTATTGTTCTGTGAAATATGTTTTGCTAATTTATTTAGCGTTTCTTGTTGTGCCAGTTATTATTCATTATTGTAAGGAGTCTCTTTTTTTTTGAAAATGTTATTAAAAAATCTATTAAAAGATAAATATTAAAATTACTTTTAAAACTGAAAAGTTTCCTTATACTGAGATACTGGAAATTATTTTTAGTTCTTGAAAAACACAATTCCCACGGCAGATTTTTAAAACTATTTCCATTTGAAGCACATTTCAGGCATTTTTTAATAATTTTTTTTATAATATATTTACTATAATAATACTACCATTTAATTTTTTTTATTGAATCTATTGTTTAAGATTATTGATTGAGTAGATTTGTATTATTCGTATTTAATTTTTATCTACAAAAATAAATTTTCATATGCAAAATTCAACAATCGGAATCTAAATCCTAGTTAGTTAATACTTTTTCTCGTTAATTTGTAATTAAAAGCATGTTACCATTTCTTCGTTTATTTATTCCTTTTAAAAGAAATAAGAGGAAATAAATGTGTGAAATATTTGAACTACTTCATACTTTGAGATATCTAATTAGAAATTTGTTCCTATTTGTTTGTTTTTTTACTTGCTAACATGTTCTATTTTCTGATTCCGATAAGATCCTGATTCCGTACTGAAATACTACCGTGTCATTTGAAGAAAAGGAGATTATAGATTTAAAGATTCTTTGGTGTAATCATCCGTAAATAATTCCACTGTTTACACTGACTCATTAAGATTACACTTCTGAGAAAATTTTCTTTCTTTGAAGAAGCTCGATATCACTTACATATATATATAAAGAGTGCGTCACTGTTTCCCAGTCAACTGCGAAAGAATAAACTTATTAATGAGAGGTATTGGAGAAATTGTATGGATGCGTAACGACATAAAGCTCTTATCTTTTAATATTTACTGCCAAGTTTATTTATTTGATTATCCTTTTTTATTTAGAAAGAAAAGAGAGAGAGAAATGATATGCTGTCTCTTTCCAAACCTTGAATTCTAATTTTTTTTCGTTAATCTTTTTTTCTAAGTAGTATTAGGTATGATAATTTTTTCACGCTCGTTATTAGTTCTTCAATAGATTTGGGACAGTTATTTTTGATAAATTAAGGTTATTTAACAAAGAGATTATATTTATCTGCTTTTTTATTATCATGCAAAGTTAAAGGCTATAGATGAATATTAACGATGTCCAGATTCTTTTTGAGTTAATATTAATCTGTGTTTCTTGTACTTAGCGATTCATTTAGATAGGTGTTTGTGTTTTTCAAGTTGGTCCTTTTTCGTATTAAAATTATTTTTATAAATTAACAATTAGGTTAACTTTCAATTTATGTTTGAAAATTATTATTACCTTTATTTCATAATAAGAGAGTAATTTGCTTTAGAAAATTCTTTACCATACACAAGAGACTATATCTTATTTTGTTTATATAAACAATAATTAGCAGTCAATAATGTACAATTCAGTTTCTCCAATAATGGTAGTTCTAGTACATTTTTTTAATATGAAATCAAGTCACACTAGAGTACTAGAAAAACTGTACGGGACATTTTTTTAGGTTATATCAATACTATGATATCAAATAAAATAAAAACGAATGTATTTCATGTACTGCTAATTCTATCTTGGATTTTATAGTCAAAAGATCATTAAAAAAGACTTCATCGATGAGAAAAATAAATTACTTTGGATTAAACTAACCGACGTCAAAACGAATAAACTAGAAGGATTGTACACAATTTTCGTACAATTTCAAAAAGAATGACTACTACTAATGCTAGGCGGGGCAGTTTTAAGGAGAAAAAAAAACTCTGAGGGAAAAAAAAACAGATTTTGAACAACAGCAAAAGAGTTAGGAAAATTCAAAACATTTTTCTTATAAGACAGACAACAAAAACATACCTTTTATTACAATGAAATTGAAGTTTGTTTACTTTAGTTTCAGTGATACACTTGAGTTGAAAAGAATTAAAAAACTGAAAGTTATCAAAAAGTTAAGGAAATATATTTTGTTTTTTTGAAAAAGTGCCTTTTAGTCATTCATTCTTTTTCTTACGGAGGAACATAAATGACAGGTTTAAATTCAAAGCATTCCTTTTCATACTTTTCCCTGTTCACAATAGCATCACTTTCACTTGGGGTACCTCATCAATCAATGCTCATTTACCTGGCGCATGTATTGTTTATGTGATTCCTTTAAATATAGTCATCAAAAATTACTTGTTTTTTAAATCCCTGGTCTACTTTTTTTGGAGCTATTTTTTATTCTGAGACATGCAAGAGCTATTTATGTTAATTTTTAAATTTTTTTTTCTTTTTTATTGAAATGATAATTATTAAAGTAAATAATTAAGCTAACTGATGATTGTGTGAAGAAATGAAACTACTACTTCATTGCAATTACAGCTAATTTTTTTTACTGTTCACTTTAAGGTTTCCGACTACGTAATTTTGAAACGAATTCGACTAATTGGGTGTAAATGAATAATTTTTTTGATACTTAGTGTCTCCTTAATTAGAATATACATTTAAATTTTTTCTAAGAATATTATTACTATAAAATATGCTTAAATACAATTTTTTTGGCAAAAAATGAAAAGAGAATGATATATTTTTAAAACATACTCCTTTTTTTAAAACTGTGTCTACAATAATAATATTTTGCTTATATATAGTTAAAACTTCTATACAGAGTCTGAACTAGGATTTTTGAAATATATAATTTCGAAGTGGGTTTATTAATATTTTAATATATCAGAATAGAGAAATGTTAACAAAAAACATTCGTTATTATTTAAATTGGTCGTAACACTGAAAATAAGGTGAACTTTTCGAAAATCCTTGTTCAGTATTTGTAGAGAAATCTTGGCACAATTTTATAATTATGGAAGCATTTTCTATAAAAGGAGAATGTTTTGAAAATAAGTCATTCTTTCTTTCTTTTTTTCCCAAAAAATGCAGTTAAATAATTTTTTCTTTTAATAATGTTCTTAAAACAATTATATATGAATATTATGATTCATCTGAGACTAAATAAAAAAAATTATACGCTTTTCCAAAATCACGGTCCCGAAAGTAGAGAGTAGGATACTTAAAAGAAATTATCTTAAAACTTTTTAATTAAAGCAATTTTTTAAACGGACATTCTGTTGAATGTAAACCTAATATATTCTGAAATCGACGCTTGTACATACATATATGCTTGTATTTCCGCATGAAGCTGGATCTCTAATCACAAATGAATGTCTCTTTTCATGCTTTTATGGCGATATCAGCACAATGTATACGAATTGTAACCAGAGCAAATGGAATTATTCATTTTTCTGTGCTGATCTTGATAACATTTAGCATTTAATAATGACCCACTAACTCATTGAGTATTTTTTTTCAGGTCATCTGCGTTTCCTTCACTTTCCTGCGAACTCCTGGTCAAAGTGGGAAAATCACTGTAGTATTAAATATGCACAAAAGGACTATAAGGTGTGGCCTTAAACTATGTTTATCAAGCTTATTATCGTTTTTTCTGCTCCATGCATTTGCAACAGCCGATGATTTTAGTCAAGGTGAGTTTGATTCTCTTTCTATTTATCATCCATACTGTATGAAACCTATTGTTATTAACTCTTAGTATATAAAGGCGTTTACGCATGGCCTTGCTCACGTGTGCCTTGCTTTGATAACCTTGTAGATATTTTTAATAAAATGAGTGCACTTAGCATCATGATCAGTACTTATGGAACAACAAAAAGCTCGGTAATTTTTATGTAGTTTTAAATTAGGTCCATTCAGGATTATGATCGATATCACTTTTGAAGGTCTAGGGAAAGAATCTGAAAGAATTTTCTCGGAAGAAATCATTAAATGTGTGCATTTTTGTGGTTTGAAGGCAGCTCGTTTACATGCCTTTTCATATTCTTATAAGCTTCATATCACAATGTAATAATAATAAGCTAGGATCATTATAATTAAACTAACGCTTAAAATTACTGTAAACAACTTTCAC
>BMAV01004685.1:455734-477245 GCA_019973955.1 Trichonephila inaurata madagascariensis | reverse complement strand
CCGATCCACTGCATTGTTAGATTTATTCTTAAACTGTAACCATTTCGTGTTTAAATAACTTTACAGCATTGTTTTATTTTGAGTGAAATCGGCAGTAAACTTTCCCAGGAGACAAACTTGATGAAACATTAGCCTAACATTGTTTCGAGCAATAAATTAGAGTCTTCACCTTAACTGCATAAACTGTAATGCTCTTCGTAGAAGAGCGGCCATCCAAAAAGTTTGACCTACCGACAACCTCGATCGACTTCGAGATTTTAAAGGCTGTCGCTCGGCAATCGAACTCTTTTCATTTCTTCATACGAGACTGAACTTTTCGCATCATGAAGAGGAAGGAAATATGTAGGCACAATACCTCAATAAAAAGGCTTCATTACATTTTCTTAGTAAAGCGTAGGCGATAGGCCGGAAAAAGAAAAGACAGCCGACCGGCTTTTTAAAGAAAGGGGGAAATGTCTATCAAACTGGGGCATTTGCTATTGCAATTCCAATAATATTTATTCAGTTCTATTAAAATATAAGTTATTGTCGTTAAATGTAACTGAATTTATATATTTTCTGAATAATGTTAACAAGTTGTAATTTATGGTGTTTTTTGTTATAATTCTGTTTCTTTGTAATGGGTTGCAAAAAGAGAAAGGAAGAAATATCAATCCGTACAAGTATGCATTTTTATAAGACATATATTCCTTATATTATATAGCATATATTCATTATATTACATAGAATACATTCAATTATATCACACAGCACGTTATATATTATTTAGAATATATTCTACAGTATATATTTTTCAAATTTTCAGTGCATATTTTTCATGAGAATCTATTTTATTCGAGAATAATCTTACTAAGAATCTTGCGTATAAGATAAATCAGTTTTTAAAATTTACGAAAGAAAAAAGCTTTTGTTTTTATAGATAGCTAATTTGAATTCTCTTTTCTAATGATAATTCGGAATGACTAAAAGAAAAAAATTTACTAATAACTGTTTTAAGTAAATTTATTTAAGTGCATGTTCTATTTATAAAATTTTGTAATGCAAATTGAACTCTAAAGAAACAGTTTGTTAAAAAGTGGAAACAAATTATTGTACAATTCAGTTTAAATCTTCTGCAAACTTAGATCATTTTCTAAATTTTGAAAAATGAATTTTTCTGGAAGTATTTTGAAAAGTTATGCTCTCATATATATTTTTATTACTTAAAACATAACCACATAATTATTTACGTGCGCCCATTACATAAAGTGAAAAAATCCATACAATATTCCATAAAGTTATAAAAATAAGAATGATAAATTGATCAATATCTACCATTTAATTAGATTGGATATTTATACAATATTCATAAAAGCAATTATTAACGTACTGTAATTAGGATGATTCTATAATAACAATTTATTTTCAATGTTTGATTTTTATTAATGCCATACTTTGAAATTGCGTGTGGACTATTGGTGAGGAACCTTTGAACTCCGAACCTCGGTCAAATGACCGGGGAGACACCTCAGCTGACACCCCAGTTCCTAAACTTCTACACAACGCCAATGTGAGGAATTCGAGCCTCTGCAGGTTTAATGTTTATTGTCCCTATACACACGTAGGTCTTCAGTAGAACAAGAACTCAAACGCTGGCCATGAGTTCGCGACCATGGTCACTCGGCTTCTACAGCTTTCTCTGTTTCGTTAACTGATTTTAACATAAAACATCGACTTATTTAAGAACTGTTATTTTCAACTCATTTTAATTTTATATCTGCATTTATGTATGGAAATAATGCATGATAAAATCAAATTTATCGTGATTTTTTAAAAAGCATTTTTTGTTCTCGCATTTATTGATTTTTAACCATAAATTTGTTAATTCAATGATAATGAGATATATTAGAGTTATATAGGAATAGAAGGGAGATATTGGTGAACATGTGGATAAATTCTTATATTTATCTATTTCACCAACCATAACTGTTTACGTTCTGCAGTCGAAGAAATTACAAAATAAGCAATTACTTTAATATTAATTAGAAATGACTTTTAAGAGAATAAGATTCCAAAATTTAACTGTTTATGGAATTTTAAACTGACATTTTTACTTAACTTAACTACATTACTTAATTTAAACTACATTTTTGCTTTTGCTTTGATTAAAAAAACGCCTTTGCCTATTTAAGAGTTAGAATTTTATTTTAAGCATAATTAAAAGCGAAATGTTGACAGTTGAAAAGTAGATAGCAACATAATGCATTTTATGGAATAATACAAGAGAGAGAGAACATTTCTGAGTTCATTAATGACGTTACGCGTATGAAGGTTTTCTTTAAAATAAAGTTTACAATAAGTATTATTCACATTAAAACTTTTTTTTACCTAAAACTATTCGAATTTGAAAGGATCATGTCATTAAAATGAAGTTTTTGGTTATTCTAATGTGCCAATTTATGGTTATATTAATATTAAAAGTAAGGAAAAAATTATACCCATGAACTACCTAGTGAAACAATTTAAGAAACGATTCGTGTCACGTTCCCAGAGCCACAACTTTTTTTTTTACGTGGGAAGGATTTTTTACTATATCAGCAACTTCATGTTTCCGTTTTTAAGCTCCACAACAAGTCATTATTGTCTTTCAAGGTCGCACCTTAACAAGCCGTGCGAATAAAGGAGTTGTGAGAAGACTTTGGCATCGTATTCTTTTCGGATATTACAGATGTTGACAATGCTTCGAAAACATGGGGGCAAACGCTTAATACGAATTATTCTTGCACTCGATTATCCGTCTATTGTGACGATGCAAGTGTGTTTTCACATTTTCCAAAATATAGGTTAGCCGACGTCACTCAAGCTTCCCCAAAGCTAGAAACATAAAACAAGGTTATGTAAAAATCATGATAACTGCATTCGGTAAGCCTCCATAAGGTGACGTCACATACGGCCCAATCTGGAAAAGTACCTTTATTCAGATGAATTACTTTTGAATCACTGAAAGTGTTAACAAAATTTAAAAATGGAACTATTTTACGTGACTTGCTATTCTTAAAAATCTTTTTGTGACTAATTATTTGCTTAAAATGTACAGAACTATCTAAAATTTTAGTCATCAGGTTCTAAGATTCTAACTAAGGGTGCGCATTTGTTCTTTGCTTGGTCGCTCTTGCGTTTATGTTCTATGAACACGACTTATCCCTGGAGACTTCATGCGATTCTTTTGAAAATAGACACAAAAGTACTTCCATTGGGCGAAAGAAAGGGAAAAAATACTCTGCGGTTAGTAAAGTAGCTTTCCAAGTATCTCACACAGTTGCGCAGGTGGTACTCATACCACAGAAGGTCATTGATGAATACATATCTTGAAAGAAGTTAATTATTCAAGTTTTAGAACGTGTTACATTCATACAGTTCCCACAGTTTCGTGATATACGTAAATAATTAAAATACATAAAAATTCAGCTTTTAGAATGATTTATAAGCATATATATATATATATATATATATACACACAAATTAGTTCTCCTTACTCCTGGAATAATTGAAGCAAAAAAGCTTGTAAGGTAATTTGCGAAAATGATGAATAATTTTTCTAAATAGCCTTTGGATTTCTCTTATTTTACTTAAAAGAATAAGCATGGCATGAAGAGAGTTTTAAATCAATACATTAATCGGACACAGTACAATTCAATTGACCAAAATCGGTCAAAAAATCAAATTTAATTTTTTTAGTCTAAATTGTTTTTTATATATTTTTCTATAACCTCACAAATTTTGTAAGCTCTGAACTTAAAAAATGCAGAATTATGATAGCTTTCACGAACGTTTTTATTCATATCTCTATGGAAAATCAAAACTTTAAACTGACTTATCTCAGAAAAATAAAATAACTAGTTTGTCTTCATTTAAATGCTAAGGATTTTTTTCTATTGCGCCTAATGCTTTGAATTTTTTTTTACCTATTGCTAATAGTACATGTAACAAAAGTTGATATGAATTTTTGAATCAAAGCATTATTTATTTTTTTAAAAAATAATTCAATTCACAATTTATGCATTTTTTAAGGGATTTTCAATAAACATTCATAGAAAGAAATATTGTAGGAATACCAATCACGTTAACACAAAACCCATACCAATTTTTATTAAACATAGTTTGACGTACTTGTAAATCATATTTCATGCATGTACATAAATTTTTGTAGGAGGAGTAGCATTTTAAAATCACTTCACAAATTTTAAGTTTTTTCCTTAAAAAATTACACTTTATGAAATTTTGAGCACAAAATACGTTTAACATAGTATACATACATAGGAGGCAACAAAAAAAATTTTAAAAATCCTTAAATTAAAATTTTTTGCATATAAATCGTACCATGTCCCCTTAAATCAGTGTTCTCCAACCTTTTTATCGCCGCGTACCGGTCAACGTTGGATAATTTTACCGCGGCCCGCTAGAGGGGGGAGGGGAAGGTTGATTGCTTATATTTTAGATTGTTTTGATTTAATAATTTTATTTTAATTGTGTGTGTGTGTGTGTGTGTATTTAAATGGGTTTTAGAATAAAATATAACTACATCAAAAATGAATATAAAGTGATTTTCATAAAAAGTAGCCTAAAACCGAGAAAAATATACCACAGTAAATAAAATGAAAATAATTTAATGTTTCTTGTGCGGACCAGTAGTATCTGATCCACGGACCGGGGGCTGGGGACCACTGCATTAAAGTATCTACGTTCGGAACTGTGATTTTACAAAAGCGTACAAACGAATATATTTTTTTAAATATTTAGTGTCACTTAGATTAGAATACACGTATAAAATTGCTTTAAGGATATTATTACAATAAAAAATTATTTAAATGCAATATTTTGGCAAAATATGAGCATAGAATTACCTCTTTGGAAAACCTTCTCCTTTTATGAAAATGCATCTATAATAATAATATTTTGCTTGTATATAGATAAGACTTCTCCAGAGAGCTTGAACTAGGAATTTTGAAAAGTTTACATTATTTTCAGAGTTACTACCAATTAAAATAATAATCTGTGTTTTTTTACTTTAATTTTTTCACTCTGTTGTATTAAAATATGGATAAATCTACTTCTGAGCTATATATTTAAAAAATTCTATTTCAGGCTCCGTACAGAGGTTTAAGCTACAAATAGCAGCAAAACCATTTTCATAAAAGGAGAATGTTTTGAAAATATGTAATTCTACGCTCATTTTTTGCCAAAGTGTTGAAATTAAATAATTTTTTACAGTTATAATATTCTAAAAACAATTTTATACGTGTATTTTAGTCTAAATGGCCATAATATTAAGAATATATTCGCTTGTATCCTTTTGCAAAATCACGGTTCCGAATGTTGTAGTCGGATACCTTAAAGTTAACTTCAAAATTTTGAAAACTGAATAATCTTTCCCTCTTTTAGTTTTTTTTCTTAATGAAAGTAAAAATGCATGTAATTTTAATGCTCCGATTACTATATTTCACCCAAAGATCTAAATTGTTAAGTTTCAAGTACTCAACTATTTTTACAAAGTTTCAAAAACATTTTTGAAATCTTTTAATACTTTTCTTTTCTTTGACACATGTCTTTTGCCCATATCACAATAAAGAGTTGTAGTGGAATAAAATATTTTTGCATGAGAATATTATGTTTTTTTGCAGCAGATAATATAACATCTATAAGCTAATCTTTGATAAACATAAACTTTGCTCTTATTGACTTAATTTTTTTGTATCTTTAATTATTCAATTTATTGCTTAGAATGTCGAACCTGTCAAATTTTTAAAAAATAGACATAAACCTATGTATTAAATGTCGAATTATTATGAAATAAATTTAAAGTGTGTTTCAATTTTTCGTGGGATTAGTGTTTTTTTTTTATTATAAGGGATGTTAAAATTCTTTATAAAACGAAAATATCTTAATTATTTACAAAATGACTTAAAATTTAGAAAATATTATTTCCTGTTAGTTATGACTTCTTTTATGAATGAAATATTTGTAATAGCTCACATATGTTAATTGAAAATATAATAAATACTGCGATAGGTTATTAGATAATTTATTTTTTGAAAAATAACTTAATATGAATATTAACTTAATAATAAATTTTGGTCATAAAACTTGACCAACTTTGAGAAGTAGCATCGGAATTTACGTTCTTTTTCTTTATTTGATTTTCAGCAAAGTATATCAGTCTCCTTTTTTAAAAATCTCCTGTTCTTTAGACTCTTTATAGAAATAATTCTCCATCTTAAAAAAAATAAAATTAAAAAATTAAAAAATCCCATCTTTTTATAATAAGTATGAAACAAATCGAAGCATCAAACATCTTTGCAGACGACTTTTTCTGTTTCATATTTAAAAATGTTGGATTAAAAATTTATAAAAGAAAGATTCGAAGATCTACAAAATCTGCTGAAAATTGAATGAGAATCCATAAAAATTGAATAAAATATCGAAAACTAGAGTATGGGAATCTCACTTTATCTGTTATAAAACTTCAAATATTATACCATATAAATTACGGGAAATGTTTTCCTCAAAGCCTAAGAAATTTTCCTGCTGAATTCAGTAGTTTTATTACTCCACATCAAAATTGTCAAACTGAAAAAAAAGAATGGATAAAAGTATTAGTCCTGGTTTCTAGATTGACTTTCGAATCGGGAACGCAGTACTCTTTCTCACGACTAGAAACCGAACACCCCGCTCAGTCACGAAATAGCCTTCCTATACGGCGTCGCCTTCTCACGGAACTGTCAAATGGAAGCTGTTACTGCGAAAGTTATCGTAGTTGTATAATGAGTAAATCAAGTAGCTTTTTTGGTCAAGGGAACTTTTTTTTATTAAATAAACATTGAGCAAATTATTAGTACCCCATCATTTTTAATGATATAATTCACTTTTCAATGACGCCCGATATAACGTAGTCACGGGAGGAAAAATTACGAAGGAATTCGTTCAGTACTTCCAGTAAATTTATTAAAATGTGCTAGAAAAAGATTTATTCGTGTTTATTTAGGGCATATTTAGTTTAAAATATTTATAGATGTACTAGATATATCTGTTATCTTTCTTTTTCTTGTTAGAATATTCTTTTAATTGCAGTTTCAGAAACAACAGTTGTCATAAGTAATTATTATGTAAATCATCTGGTATTGTTTTTATTGATGTAATTATCTATTTTCGTCGATCCGAGGTATGAATTAGAAGTATAAATTCTTAAGTGGGGGAATGAATTCTTATAGCACTTTTGGTGAATTTTTAAAATGGTTTGCCTTGAAGTGACATAGTGTTAATTTCTAAAGATTTACTAGTAAATTTTAAATCGAAATACTCTTGATGTTTATTAAATACCAGGTTTTAGAATATTTTTAAAAATTTCAGCTTCAGAAATATAGTTGTGGGAAAAATTGTCCCCTATTAATTTGGTTAAAGCAGAGTTAAGCGAATAATTAAAAGAATCGTTCAGAACGGACATTGTTAGGTGTAAGCATTGTTGATGGACAACACTTTTCATTAGCTTCATCGAGTGTTATGAGAGGAATTATTTGTGTTTCCAAGAATCTTCAATGGCATAGTATGTGTTTCAATTTTTATCAAATCAATTTCAATTTAAGATACTTTTTGTTAAACTGTTGTGTACTATTGTTTTGTTTTTGTCTGTTTTTTTATTTCTTTAAAGGGGAAAAATTGTAACATTATTAAGTGTTATTTAAAAAAAATCACTTTATTTATTTGATTTTATTAAAAGGATTTTAATCGATATGACCAAAATTTACAAAACTATACAATTACTATACAACAATTGAATGTAATGTCATTTAAAAAAAAAGCTGATATATTCTGATATATTTTTTTTTATTTTAAAGCTTACATTTTATCTTAAAAAAGTATTATAAATATTTAATTAAAAATAGTGAAAAATTTAACAAATGTAAACATTTCCGCTGAATTTGTTTGTATTAAGCATTTGTTTAAATAACATGACTAACGAAAAAATAAACTAGAAATACTTTATAATACTCTAAAGCGAACTAAATGAGTTTTTTCAAAGAAAAGAGCGAACTAATATAACAGTTTTCTTTAATTATACTAATTCTCAAGAATTTCCAAATACAGGAACTAAAAACATCCGGAAACTTCAAAAGACATAAATTATTATAATGTATAGCCATGATTTATTGACACATGTTCACATTAGCAAACCTCTAAAAATAGAAAAGAAAGTTCTCACGCAAACACTAGACGCGTAATCAATGGAAATTACCCCACGAAAGCAAGCAATTGGTGCAATTATTTAGCCTTTTGAAAACTTGCAGTATTTATGCAATGTTGAACGAGATTTTACTTGAAAGTTCTTTTGAAGTATAAGAATAAAAATGTATACCCCCAATTTGGATGATGAAAATTTCCTTAATCTGTTGGAATAGAGCATAACTGTTTGCAAGAAATGACAATTACAATGTTGCAAAGGACGTTCATAGCAAATTAAAGAGTAAACAATAGAAAATACCTCCTTATTTTAAAATAACTAGAGTTAAAACAGTGTCCTTTTTGAATAACGTACAAAAGTTTTCAAGTATTTTATTTTTTTAAGGAAATGTGTGGTTTTTTTGATTACATCTTTTTTTACGTATAAAAGTGTATAAATGCATTTCCTAAATACATGAAAGTAAAAAACAGCTATGTTTGTACAATATATTTTAAAACTTCATCTATTATATTATAAAAATAATGCCCTGAAAACAATTGTGGTGATGTGGTAAAAATATGACAGTGTTTATTATTCTTTTTCATTTTTATTTTGAAGCTGTAGTAAGTTTGAATTGTGTTTCTACGTTAATTTTAATTTAAATACTCATAAAGCAGAGGAAAAATAATTTAGTTTTCTAGTTTTAGATCAAATTAAGTTTCTGATGAAAAGTAAATCAAATTTTCTATTAAACTGTTCAAATTAATAATAAAAAATTTTCTAATTTTTTTAAAAAATATTTATTCGAAACAAAAAATTTCTTATTCTATTCCTTGATGGGAGAGGAGAAATCAAATTTCTTTTCAGTATTCTGATGGTGAAAATATAATAACTTACAAATTACTCTTAAGGTATCCGACTACGTTCGGAACTGTGATTTTAAAAAGGCGCATAAATGGATAATTTTCATGATATTTAGAGTCACTTTGATTAGAATACATGTATAAAGTTGTTTTAAGGACATTATGACAAAAAAAAATATTTAAATGCAATATTTTGGCAAAAAATTAACTTAGAATAACCTTTCTTTCAAAATGTTCTCCTTTTATGAAAAATGCTTCTATTATAATAATATTTTGCTTGTATATAGATCAGACCTCTGTACAGAGGCTCAACTATGAGTTTTGAAAAATTCACATTATTTTCAGAGTTAAACCCATTTAAATAATTATAGGCGTTTTTTTAAAAAAAATTTCTACCCTCTGTTGTCGTAAAACATGGATAAACCCACTTCTAAATTATATATTTCAAAAATTCTAGTTGAGCCTCTGTAAAGAGGTTTGAGCTATATACAGGCAAAATATTATTATAATAGAAGCATTTTTCACAAAAGGAGAATATTTTGAATATGGTCATTCTATGTTCATTTTTTGGCAAAATATTGTACATAAATAATTTTTTTGTTGTAATACTATACTTAAAACAATTTTATATTCATTTTCTAATCTAAGTGACACTAAATATCATAAATATAAACCATTTATACGCTTTTATAAAGTCACGGTTCCGAACGTAGTCGGATATCTTAAAAACCCATAAAAAATCTTGTAAATTAAAAATAAATTTTTAATCATGTTTAATATACATATGTGTAGCCTTAATTTTGTATTATTTTTAACATGCACTGATACAAAGATTTCATCGCTATTACCACGTGATTTTGATTAAGAATGTAATCAAGAAAACCCTATTTCACATACTAGTTTTTCGAGAATGGCTCAGTTTCAGTCACGCATTCACATGTGGATGGAATTTCGTTTTGTACTGGGCAGTTTCGAATTTATCTTTAACGAGGTTATGGCAACATTGGTTCTAAAAATAAATCAGTCTAGAATGGTGAGAAGCTGAAACGTGATCCTAGATAAATATGTTAAGTGTCTATTGGCATTTTCTCGTAATTCACCGCTTCACCATGCAACCAGAGATCCCATAACTGATTCTTTAAACCGGAAAATAAACAAAAACAAACCGGAATCATGTTTTCGTGCCACCTTTATCTTCCTGCTCTTTTGTTAAGAAAGAAAAAAAAATCAATTCATCAATCGGAAGATTTTTTTGTCCACTTTATTATTATTATTATTATTATTTCTATCTCTAGACGGCTACAATTCTTTCTCATGCAGAGGGTGGGGGAAAGAATTATTGCTGTAGATATAAAGATGCTCTGCCAAGTGCTTCCCTGTTGAAGTCATTGTAGTGTGAGGAGAGCAATTTCCATTACAGAAGCTTTTCTTTAGAGATTAGAATCTTTTCCGTGGTCATTTTCCCCGCCCTCTTTCTGATTCTTCTTACTTGTTCGAGCATGTGTGCGTGGCATACTAACTCTTAACAAGCTCGCTCTAACTCTTCTCGGTTGAACACAAATGGGAAAGCTCAGATCTTCTGCGACAAGTTGAAAGACCTTGCTTGCCGCCGATATAAGATATAGTCCACCAAGAGACTATATGGGATAGTTCTGATAAAATTTGATTCTCACGGAGAAAGAATATAACTAATGTATTTAAAATTGGATTTCTGAAAACATCCATCAAATTAGTATCAACTTCGTTAGTTTTCGATTTTCAGTCGCAAGTTTGAAAAAACTTAGCCACCTATGCCAGATATGTTACAAGGAAGTCTATCACAAGGGTCAGCAGCCTTGTAGCTATGGTCTTGCAGCTAGTAGTCAAACCAATCTACCAATATATGAAGGATGCCGCACAGTAGAAACAATTCAATTCCCGTGGAAATGTATGGTGATTTACGAAATAGTGGTTAATATTAGATTTAGAATATTATTATTTGTTAATTATTCATCATGTAAAGATATTTATTTACCTAAAAATAAACGAAACAAAATAGAACTTTTCCTCTCCTACATATATAAAAAAATTTAAACTGTACTTATATTATGTATCGCTTACATATTTAGTAAAACAAGAAACAAACAACGTGAAGTATTCCTTCATTATAGTTAAATAAGAAATAAATAGTTTAATACGAGCCTTGTTAATGTGCACCGCTCTACTTCATATTGTAATATAAGGATTGTAATTTGCCATTTTCAACTCGACACGATTCTTAATGTTCAGTTATTAAATAACTTCTCTGTGGACTCAAAATATTCTTCATATGAGAAAAGACTTGTTTATACAAAGATATGAAGAATCATAAGTGAAAGTATAGAATACGTACAATTTTTTCTCTTCAAACAACTAAATCTATCCAGCAGTGACATCTAGCAATTCAAAATATCTGTTAATTTATCGTGTGTTAGAGTTATCGTCCATGTTTTTTCGTATTCCTGTAAATTTTGCTTTCCATATTTCTGAAGATGTTAGCTCAAAAAGCACCATTTAAAAATTATCAGTTTCCAATTGCTCAAAAATTGACCAATTTGTAGAGTGGTGTCACTAAGAAGTGGTGCCACTAAGAATTATACCACGAGCCAAATTCGGCACGCGTACCATCGGTTGCTAATACCTGGTCAATCAGATAATTTTCGTAAATAATTTTTAGATTCCATCGAATGCTACGAAATAGTTGGAAGAAAACTAATTTTGTAAAATAAATGTTGGGTTAGTAAAATACGTTAAATGTTTTGCCTGTTTGGGGTGTATGGAAATTTCTATTGGAAAACATTGTGATTGCTTGGCTAAAAAAAGACAATGTTCTTCTGACAGTCTTAACCCTCTGACAGGAACATCCGTCTCTCAGACGGGGATGATTTGCTTTGATGCCTGTAGATAACGATGTGGTGTGATTTTTGGGGTGGGCTGCCTTGACATCTTCAGTTAGACTACCCAGTGAGAGGATCACGTGGTGGTACATGACGACTTTTTTCAACTCTCGATATGTACAATTTTTCTTATCCATCGCCGTCTATCAGAAGGATATTCCTGTAGTTTTTTCGTGTTTGGTATTATTATTTTTAATTACTTTTACATGAATATAAATAATTTCTAACCAGTTTTTATAAAAATATTAGTAACAATTCTAGTGATGAAAAAAAGTTGTGCTTGATTTATCCCCACACATCTTATTTGAGCCATACTCAAATTCATGAGCTATAAGGACATTTAAAACAGTCCTTAAGGTAATAAAATTAAAAAAAAAAAATAAAAATATTGCGTACCCGTCTGTCAGACGGATGTTCCTCAGAACGGCAAAAAAATTGATGTTCCGGCCAGAGGGTTAATCTATACAAAAAACCATATCGGATCTCCTCAAGAGAAATGTGGTTAGCCAATCGTATCTCACTCCTTCCAGGAAAATTGAGTTACGTTCTATATGATTTCATTGTATTTCCGGTTTCACGCTCAAGGTAATAAGATGTAAAACTGCCGTTGGTCAATTCCTTATAGGTTTTTAAAATACATATATGCCTTGCAAAGAACAAAACATTTTATATTTATTCTGGAAGAATTTTAATTTCTAAATATTAAATAAATAAATTCCTTAATTTGTTGATTGAAGTGTGCTTGCATTACTGTTTTGTAGAGCAATTTTTACTGTGCGTTTATTGTTTCATAAGCAAATTTTCTTTTTCTTCCAAATTTTTTTAATCCTTTTTTTCTCCCATTGCATTTGTAGGTTTTAGGTAACTTTATTCATACATAAGCTTTCGTTATTCTGACCTTTAAGTTACTAAATTTCTGAACAATAACATTTAGTATAAGAAGCTAAAACCTATTATATAGTTAATATATGATGAGTTTCTGAGAATGGTAGGAGTTCTTTTAAATATAAAATTTCTTATCAACTCTTAAAAAATTTTATGTTTGCATTTTTTTACTTCCACTTAACTTTTTATTACTCTCACCTTTTTACTATAAAATGTTCAAACTATTTCGAAAATAAAATCCAAGAAAATTGTTTAACTTAAGAATATATATACAGACACTGTGCACCAGCACCATTTTTGATGAATTATTCTTTTTATTCAATGCAACTGAATTGTCTCCTTAAAGTATTTCCATAACATTTTAAATTTATAATATTGAAGCACATTAATATACTTTCCTGTGCGTTTAAGTATTGTACTGTAAATTTAAAAAACATAGTAATATATCTGTCAGAAGTTTTTTCTTTTTTTTTCCCTAAGAAAATCATATTTTTAATAAATCCACATAATTTCTTGTGTTTAAAAAATTCTTTCAAACAACACTAACGCAAAGTTTTTAAATTTCAGAATTGAGAGAGGAGGTATCCCGAATTGTGTAATACTAATGACAATATATATTACCTAATTTAAATAGAAGTAACTACAATTTTTGCTTAAAATTTACATACATATCAATAGTAATTTCTTTAACGCTTTGATTCCAGACTTTTTAACAAAATAAACTTAATGTTCAGGTTATTTCCTTTTGATTTCCTAGAGATATTGCAATTGTGAGCATTAATACTACTTTTGACCACGAAAAAACAATTTTACTTTCATTAGAGAAAAAAAAAAAAAACAAATGAATCTGTGATTAAACTACAATTCTATCCATTTTTTCAATACTATATAAGATATTAATTTGATTATACGGAAATCTATCCTCGTTTCCCAGCCAAAACTCTTCCTGTTGGTCAATTAGAGAAACGCAGACCCCTGTGAGAACAATGGAAACCACAATTCTTTATTCACTCTCACTTCTACGAAAATTATATTCTCAGTGAAACAATGGAAAACTCTCAAAGGTCACGGCCGTTAGAAACTTCCGAAGTAGTATTTACGTTCCAATGTGACAACAAAATTATCAAGCTGTAAACTATAAATTGAAAGTACTTGCTGTTTCATTTCAAGACAGTTAAGTCCTAGTTCTGGAAATATAGTAGAAAAGAATATAGAAAAATTTGATTCATACTGTGGTGGAATTAGGTTACACTGAAAAATTACTGAAAAGGTATGTTTCTCTTGTGTAGTATATGAATAATGCGTATATTATGAATGAAAAGAAATAAATAATAAAATATTCAAATAATACCTGACTTTTCAATAAAATAGTTGTGTATTCATAACCTATATGTAAATCGTAAATTAACATTTTATTAAATATTTTATATGTTAATTATGTTGAATAACAAGAAATATTTTTTAATGTAGAGTTATTAAATTCATTTTGGTGTGGCATTAAAATCTCAGTGTTTTAATTATGTGTCAACGTTATGACCTGTATTGTTAATTTTGATTTTATAAGACTGTTCAAGCTCGGCTTTCGCTTCTTCAAAACTAACTCCCTCCCTATTGTTATAACATTAAATTTTAACGAGTAATTTGCTCGATAGCCAAAATAAAAGATAATTTTTTAAATATTGAAAGCACATACACTTAAATGATCGAAATACAAGCCATGTTTGACTATAACATGCAAAGCTATACTTAGCTCTATTAAATATTAAATGATTCTAAATTTAATTTAAAAAATGACAAGTAGTAAGTAGTATGTAGATAATTTTTTACATATTAAAAAAAAAAACACATACACTCATGCTATTGAAATACATGCATATTAGACTATAACAAACAAAATTACTTAGCTCTATTAAACATCAAGTGATTATAAATTTAAATGACATGATAAAAATAATAGGTAGTATGTAATAAATTAACTTAAAGCATTAATTAACATAAGCTAAACATTTTTTTAAAAAAAATCCTGTATTGTCCCAACTATTTATTCTTTTGATACATTGAGTAATGTATAGTTTTTGTACTTTTTAAAATTAAATATGAGATTTTGATTACAGAAGACAGAAATTTAAGTTCCTAGATAAAGAAAAATTTTCGTGTATTAAATTATTAACATAAACGAATATTGCGATAAAATCAAGATTTTTTATTTTAATATTTTCTGATTTTTTTTTTAGGAAAATAATATTTTTGGCATATATATATTTAGAAATATTCTCGGCTTATAAAATATATTTATAAAACAAAGAAAGCCCAAACTTCTTTTCAATTTATTACCTTACATTATTTAAAGGCATTGCTTAAGGGGTCTCAGGAGTGTTAATTTTGTCTCGAGTGAGTGAATATTAATGTCACACTATTCAGCTATTCGAGGGCCTTTGGTGACGGACCTCGTAATTGTGAATCAAGGTCAAGTGACGAGGATGATACTTGAGTTTCCCCCCTCTCCTAACTTCCCCACCACACCAAAGGCAGGACGTTTGAACTTCGAAAGATTTAACGTGCATCCCCCACACTGCGGGTCTTCAGCGGTACTAAGCTCGAACTCATGACACGCTCGCCATGAGTCCGTTTCCTTGACCACTAGGCTACCGTGGAAACAGCTTTGTCTCGAGAGCTGAAAATATAAATAATTTTCGATTAGATATGATTCTTTGACGTTACATTAAAATAATTCGATTCTTTTACACATTATTTATATAGGAATGAGGTCTCAAAAAAGCGTAAAATATTTTTATAATATAATCATAATTTTAAAAATTATAAGTATATGAAAACAAAAAACCTTTCTGTGAGTAATATTAATTAACTCTTACGTTGCGCATGATTTTTTCTAAAGCAGTAACTCTAAATACTAGCAATAAGTTCATTTATAAAGTTAAATATATCCTTATTACACTGTAGCATTTTTATATAAATAGAATAATAAACAATATGTTTTAAAAATAAACAATACATTTAAAAATATATAATTTTTAAAAATTTTAATATTTAAAAAATTTTTTGAAAGAAAATATACATCTAAGACTAAAATTAGATAGGGTTTAAAGGGTATGATACATTCTTTAATTCTGTTCAGTTTTATACATCAAAGGCTACTATTTCAGAAAATATCATGAGCAACGTAAGATTTACTTAATATTTCTTACAAAACATTTTCTTATTTTTTTATGCTTATAATTTTTGAAATTTGATTATATTTTAAACATTTTACACTTTTTTAAAACCTAATTCCTGAATAAATAATGTGCAAAAGAATCAAATTATTTAATTTTATCCTCAAAGCATTATATCTAGTCGAAAATTGTTTATATTTTCAACTCTCGATATAAAATAAACACCTCTGAGACCCCAGAAAGCTATATGTTATGATTTTTCTTTTCCTTAGAAGTCTTAATTCAGTATATCATAACATATGTTAAACGCAATAACATTTATTCATTAATTAATTAGTTCGAGTGTAAAATATGTTAAGCATCATTTCAGTGAATTTTTACTTAAGCTTGTTCGCTGTTTAGATCTGTTATTCAAAGCATTCAGTTTTAGAACTATCTGCAAATTGCTTTAGTAGATAACAGTGGTAATCTTTATGACATGATGCGATTTAAGTCAATGGATGGAACAAAAAAAAAAACTTTGCTTTAGTTTTTTTAAAAAAAATTACTATTTTATGGGGTTTTTTTTGTATCCCCTGACAGTTATACTAACCTTCATCTTGTTGCAGAATCACAGTTTTATTTTTAAAAAAAAATACTTGTAATTTTCTCAATAAATCCTTAACTTTTAGGTCGTACAAAAGACTGAATGCTTCATTTCATTGGGACTAAAGTTATGGATGAATAGGCGTATCCGTACTGAAATGTTATTTCTATAAAAATAACAAAATGGAACATGGTAAAAAGAATAATGTAACCCGAAAAAGGGTGGAGCTGTATGCTAATATTACACAAAACAAGTCAAAGGTTAAGTTATATTTTAAATAAAACTAGTATTTTTTTTAAAATCTTTTCAGAAGACTGACATTTTATTTAGTCACAAAAAACCCTCGTATGTATGTTGATGTTTAAAGTAAACTTTTCTTTAATATAAAAATGACATCAGATATGAGAACAAGTAAGCAGCCTTATATTAACTTTATTAGATTGTCTCTTTGTGATACAAGGAAAGATTCTTATATTGTTGTCCTTTATAATACATGGATTGTGAAATAAATCAATTTAGAGGTTGTGGCAAGTATAAGTACAATAAAAGATACTTCTCATCTACAAATATAACTTTATCTTTCATCAATATGCTAATGCTTTGATAAAATTATTTCGATTTGCTTAGTAGGATATAATCTCGTAGAATTATTTATTTTATTAAATTTATTACTAAAATATTACTCTATAGAATTTTTTTTAAAAAAGTAATACTTAAAATTATCTTAAATAAAAACAAAGTTGGAAAGGCACTTTATGTCTTAATATAAAAATTCAAGGTATGTTTAGAGTTGAATTTATGGATATATATAGAGAGTAATATATATGTATCTTTGTAAAAAAATCTAACCAAAGTTCTAGAAGTAGCTTCTACTTTCCTTTAAAGAAAATCATTTTTATGTTTCACTTAAAAAAAAAGCATGTGAAAATTGAAACAAATTAAATTCAGATAGGTACAACCTTTATATTTCATAATTCAATTACCGTATTTATATATATATATATTAGAATCTAAGCCGCCATCGATTCTAAGCCCCACCCCCAAATTCTCAATAAGTTTCCTGTGAAACATGAAAAATAGTGTAAAAGGTTTTATCAATATCCAATTTTACGAAAGTAAAATAAATGTAAAATTGGAACTAATAAGAAGTGAACAATTAGTTATTTTACCAGAATTATAAAATTTTAAATACATACGTGAACCTTTCATTGCTCTAATTGCCCCATCCAACGAATTTTTTTATCCTTTGATTCTAAGCCACTCTCAATTTTCAATAGCATTAATATTGAAAAAATGTGGACTTAGATTTGAGTGAATACGGTATATGAAAATTGATACAAACGTTTTATTTGCATGTTTAAAGAAAACTCACAAAATTATAAATCATTAACTTTTACCTCAGAATGACATAATTTTTACTTATGTGCAAAGTTTTTTTTTATAAAAAAATATATATATTTTGAAATAAAGTATTTATTTTCCCAAGGCAGGATCAGCAAGATATCTTCATGACGAAATTGCTTAGGATTATTTTCAAAGTCATTCATTAAGGTTCGTTATTCGAGGATGAATCGCGTTTACGATTGTCATAATTCTCTCTCAAGCTACCAAAATGATTCTAAGTATGCTTAAATTAACGTATTAACCCTGTCTCTTATTGATGGTGTGGTTATTGATGTAGGATTTTCCATGAGTCACACTAAAAAAAAAAGGAATATCTTAATCCGAGGGAAAGAAAAAAAAATAAACGCGCCGATGAATACGGTATTTTTTTGTATTATTCCTAAACAATAGCCGGCTCGTCTCAGCTATTGTCCTGTTAGAGAGGGTGCAAATGTCCTTGACCTAACAGAACGACAATGTGGAAGCTGTTTCTATTTAGTGCCAATTCACCTCTACTAAAAGATGGCTAAAACTGTTTTCCCATGCTTCATATTTCGAAAGTTTTCCTAATTTCTGGAGGATTAAGTTACACAGAGATTTTCAAAGCTTCAGATTTTCTTTTTGTCTTTGTTTATCATATTTTCTCATTTTTGAGATTTACTTTCGAGGCTACTGTCAACCTTATCTCTTGTTTTTAAGCCTAGGACAATAGTATCTGAGAATGTCTAATTTTTTTTTATTTATATTAAAACTATTTACTTAGTTTCATTGTTAAATTAATTACTTTAAAACTTAAAATTCGTTGAAGGAAAATGCCTTGTAGGAATAATAAAAGTTGTCCTCCGTTTATTTTTCAAATAAACCAACCATGTCAAAATTCTTGAAAGGTATGTGACCTGAATAATGTAAAATTAAATCGAATACATTAAATTTAGTTAAATAAAAAATTTTAATTTATGTTTTATTTTTGAAACGAATTAAATGCTTTCTTTTTTTTCTATTTTTGCTTCAAACCTAAAATTAATGTAAATACAATGATGTTCTTTCTTAAAATAAATTCTATTAATGGAAATTTAAATAACTAACACTTTAATTGATATCTTTAATTAATGATTCCAACGACCTATATTAAAGTCATGAAAAATTCCCACGAAACGATTCCAATGCTTGTTCTTCGGTCTTTTAATATTATAACAGAAATTGCAAACTTAACGATCCTTTTAGCTTTTTCATTAAAAATTTCGTTTTTTCTTCATATGTTTCCTCTGTCACTTTACTTTTATATTTTAAGTTAAATAATAATTTATTCTTTTTAATCTATTTCCATGAGAACATAAACAGAATTAATTTATTTTTTATCAAAAAGACGAAAGGAAACTGAGTGTGAAACTTGTAGAAAGCAAAGAAACATTCCATGGAAAAATTTGTCCATTTAAATTTATTCGAACTTAAATGGGCAGCTGCAAAAATACAGCTCATAAAAACGCATAAAATTTACAGTATTTTAAATAGTAATTGTTATAAATAAGTACTGTAGAAAAACTTTTATAAGAACAACTAGTAAATGAGATTTATTCTTTGATGTGCAATCTGTTTTGTTACGTTCAGATATACATAAAAAAATTTTCATGGGCTTTGACAAAATTTTAAAAAATAGGATACTTTTACCTTTCAACAAAAAAGAAGTGAAGTAAGTATAGCGTTAAATAAACTGACAACGCAAGCATTAAATTCACTATGAAATGATATACCTAGTTGTTTTTGTTGTTAATTACTATTATTCAATTACATTAATAGAATTTAATGATATAAATAAGATTAATGTAATAACTAATAGTATTAATAATACAATGTCTATTAGAATTAAATGTATTAGAAAAATTAAATTATATGATTATTTTTAACTAAAACAAAACCTGAAAAGTCATGATGTATGTTTTCCTATTAAAAACTTCTAAATATTTTTACGGTGCAATTTGATATATTTGTTATACTCCATTTTAGTTTTAGTTACATTAGTAAGGAAATGATTAATAATGTTTTGACTTGAACAGATTTTTAATCCAATATACTTAGAAATGCAATATTAAATTATTTTATCAATGTTTAAATGTTTTCCCCATTTTTCAATGTTTGTTTTCCTTTGAATAATTTCTATAAAATCACGAGCACTGTCTTTTCCTAAATGCAGCCATTTTATAAAGCGTAGTAAACTGTTTGTCATCTGCGACTGCAACTCAAATATTCGTCTGAGCAACGCCTGAGTAAACATTTTCCGAGACGAATGCACATTTTCTCCTAAAAGTCTGAGACTCATATTTATAATACACGACGATATATATGTCAAACAGAGCATCTGTGAAAGTAATGTTTTCAGAGACAGATCAAAATTATAGATAGTTGAAATATATTTTTTTTTCTTATAAAAAATAAGTAATAATTTTTTGCTTAGTGTTGAATTAATTTGATTACGGGGGAAAAAAACTAATTTTTTAAAACTTAACTCTTTGAAGAAAACTGTTTACTCCATAAAAAGTAATATTGTTAAGATGTATTCTGACTATTTCTGTCGTAATCATTCTCAGTCTTTCTTCTTTATAAAGTTGAATGTTCTTTTTAAAAAATGCAACTCAGAAAACATATTTGTTCAATAAAAAATATAAGAAACTGCTGTTATATGAAAGCCCGCTGAGCGCTATTGTCATAAGATATAAATCAAAGTCAGTACACATGCCATTTTAAATAAACAAATGTTCAACAACCTCAATCATGGATGCGAAAGTAGTTTAAAATTATACGTTTCCTACTCTAATGTGTCAAAAAACATTCAGATCAAAGTTTCAAATCTGCATGACTTGCTCTATTAGTCTGTAAATTCTGACATTAGTTCAAGGAAACATTTCATTCATCCTTTGAAAATTCTAAATATATAATTTTTCCTCTTTTACGACGTTGCCTTACGTTTTTTAAAAGTAAAAGAACACATTACACACACATTGAATGGAGGTTTCTATGTTTGTGGAACTCCTCGATAGTATGCAAGATAGAAAACCTAATGCGAAAAGCCAGCTGAGATGTGTAAATAAAGGGATTGCGCGGAATGTAAAACGGTCTCTCTCTCTCAAACAGTTCCAGATCAAACACATTTATTCTTTGTAACAAGGTTCAGAGATCAAATATGTATCCTATTGAGAGCTATAATTGTCTCAAGTAGCATTTTTTCAACGTATTCTTTTTTTTTTCTTTTTTTGTTATTAATAATTTATTTCACACAAATTTCAAAATTATCTGTATTATATAAAATTATCTGCATGAAGGCATCAAAATTCATATAAATTACCCATGTGAAATTTACAGTTCTTTATTTTTTAGAACATTTGAAAAATATACATGTATTTGTTATTTACTAAAACTCGTTTAAATTTTCAGAGATTTTTATCAAGAATAGCTTTGATAGTTTACAGCATACAACAAATTGTGTACAACATTCGTCAGTGATAGTATACAACATT
>BMAV01004685.1:407471-447624 GCA_019973955.1 Trichonephila inaurata madagascariensis | reverse complement strand
TTCCGAACGTAGTCGGATACCTTAATTTCATTTACATAAAAGAAGCTAGATCTTCTATCAATAGAATCATACAATCATAAAGCTTGATTTTCTTCTGAGCATCGCAAGGATTGGTTATCTTTTCTACCAAAAACTAATTTCCATTTATATACGCTTATATAAATTTTATTTCAAAATTATTCGTTTGTGTAGTTCGATTTATTTACCTTGAGCCTAAAGTGGTTCTTTTAAAAGTATTCTTTCCCGTACATTATTGAGTAGAGGACAAGGCAAAAAGACATTTGTCTCAAATGCCATCTACCGTTTCAGCGAAATTCTCTATATAACAGCACATTGAACTGCTATTGTATGCGAATTCTTAATTGAAACTCATCGTCCTTTGAACTCTTTATGAGATACTTAGAAAATATCATTTGCCATACACAATCACTCATGTCCTTAAAAGTGTTCGGTCAAGTGTATCGTCGGCAGTCATCATCCACCACAGTACATCACACTGCTTCAAGATACTCATACATGTCTCTCTATTGTTGTTGGACATTTAATACGAAGTTATTAGCATTTTAAAATACATCGCATCACAATTTCTTCCTGATACGATTGGTGGTTTTGATGATTACCCACTATTTTTATCGGGTGAACTACGTCCTGTTGCTGTTTTGTTTTCAACTATAAAAGCTGGAGCTGTTTTTAGTGAAATACGGTTATTTAAAGCAAATTTTTTTAAAAAAAGGGTTCATGTAGGTATGAAACATCAATAGGGTACATAGAGTTATGAGTCGGTAATTTTACTATTGAAGGAACTTGAAGGTCACTTTAAGTTTGTTTATTTTTCGCATGTCAAGTCCCAGGGGTTAGTGCTAAATTTGGAAAGCTACTTATTGATTTTTCATTTTAGATAAATACTTAGAGAATGTTTGTAATAATAGTCATTTATCTACTACAAATGTATTTTAAGGTAATTTTAAAACAAGAGTTATGTCTAAAACACTCATTTATTAAAATTAAATGATAAGTAATTAATGATGTTTTTCTTAATTTAGATCATAATTACAAATGTATTATGAAGTAAACACTGTTTATTGATTCATTTATATTCCATAGAAAACGCAACACAACTAAATGGTCTCGGGGGTGTTTTTTGTCCCGAGAGCTGAAAATATAAACAATTTTCTAATGGATCTTTGAGGTTAAAATTAAATACTTCAATTCCCTTACACATTATTTATAAAGGAATGAGGTTTCAAAAAAGTGTGAAATGTTTAAAATATAATCATTATTTAAAATTTTTTTAGCATATCTGTAAGAAATATTATGTAAATTGTACGTTGCACATGATATTTCCTAAAATAGTAGACTTTGATGTATAAAACGGTACAGAATAATAAAATGTATCATACTCTTTGAACCCTACCTAATTCTAGTATTAAGTATATATTTTATTAAAAAATTTTTTTTAAAATTTGAAATTTAAAAAAAAATTAAAAAATGGATTTTTTTAATTTTTTTAAAAATATTATTTATTAATCTATTTATATAAACATGCTACAGTGTAATAAGAATACATTTAACATTATAAATCGATTTGTTGCTAGTAATTAGAGCTACTGTTTTAGAAAATATCATGCGCAACTTAAAATTTAATTAATATTTCTTATAGAAATATTTCTTATTTTCATATGCTTATAATTTTTATAAAAGAATGATTATATTTTAAATATTTTACACTTATTTGTTTCTTTCGAAAACATAATTTTGAGAAAAACTCCTTTAAAGTTTTTATCTTACTGCCCTTTTGCAAAGAGTGATGTTTTTTAAACTCACTATAACTTTATTTCTATTTCGCATAAAGGAAAAACAAAAATGGTTTTGGAAAGAAAAATGTTCAAACTATAAGATTTTGAAATAAAAAAAATGCCTTATGTAGACGAAAAACGACATTTTCAAGGTAGGCAGTCACCTTAAAATCGTTATTATCGTCTGGTATATAATAAGTAAGCACGAAGTATAAGAGATCACGCAGGTATTTAATGCCATTCAAACAAGATCACCCTCTACTTGTTATTCATTACATGATTTAGACTTTCGAGAAGTAGTTTTAAATTCGTTTCTGAATACTGATCACTCATATGCAAATGTTTAAGACTACAATAATTCTCTTAAAAAGTTCACATATTTCTCTCAAAATATATTATTGAGAAATAATTATAATGATTAAAACTATCTTTAAAGTTATACAGCTTTTTCTTTACGAACATAGGTCTTATTGAACGTTTTTACGTAATTAAAAGCACACGAATAAGATTTATCATGAATAATTGCATGTGGTATCATTTTATTAAACACATAATATTGTTATCCAAACGTATGCTAAGAAATATTACAAGTAAATTGAGATTATTGTAGATCACAATGGTGCAGAAGTAAGCGCACATAGTTATGACAAGTAAAAGTAAATTCGTTGAAAAACATAGAGTACAAGACTAAGTAAATAGGAATCTTTAAAATTAAAAAAATACCATCATTATTAACTCGGTAGTGGGAACGGTAGGTCAGTCTCCTCCAGCGACTTCTTTGAAGAGCTATACTAAATGAGCGGCATTAGTTCTTTATTTATCAACCAGTCTTTTTTTTAAGTTGAATAATTAATATGCCTTAATTCATCACACAAAAAAGTGGTTAATGGAATAAATTGTTCCAAAGTTGCACTCAAAGGGACATTTTGGCAACATTTCGCATCTAAAAAGTTCTTTAGCTTGATTGATTAAAGATATCAAATCAAGGCACGAGAGAGTGTTAATTATTTATCATCATCATTTGATATTCATTTAGAGAATGATGAACATCAGATGAACAGTATATTAGAGATATATCAAAGTATACATAATATAATTCTGATACGGTATGTATATTATGTAATATATGTGCCTGCAGTATATAATACATTTAGTACTATAATACAGTAAGGAAATTTTATTATTCAAGGAGAGGAGGGATTATTAATATATATATATATGACTTAGTAATAAAAATAATTATGGAACTAAAAAGTTCATTGAATTGATTTTAATGAATAATAAGCCAAGTACATCAAGCATTCCCACTGACTTTAAGATTTTACAAATTCCAACATCGTCGGGTTGAACTTTTACTTTACAGAAAGTTAGAACTGCATTTTTATTTACATTAAACTTAACGATGGATAGAAAAAAACTGAACCCTTGTGTATTGTGTATTATATTCTTTACGTTAAGAAATGAACTTTTAATCTTATCTATCAGTAAATTGATAGAGGTACTAATTTAAAAAAAAATCAGTTTTTATAAAATTACTCTAAAAACGATCGGTAAATTTAAAACAGTAAAGTGTAAGATATTTTAGGTGTCCATCAGTGACGTTTTCAATTTCCTTTCTCCTGAATCAACTCCTAAAGTCGATCATTTCTCCTTAAGACTTGAGGAACTAGGAGTCGTTCATCCGTGTTAAAGACCTACATTTTGAAAGCACATCAGAGATGCACATTTTATTTACGGGTTCTGTAGACAGTCGTAACCTAAATTCCTGGAGGCTAATTGGGATAATTTTAGAAGTGATGTTTATTTTGTTGGGCTATTAGGAATCGTTTTTTCTTCCTTTTCTATGCTGGCGATTTGTACTGGGGCATGACTATGACCAGGAGATATTTCCTGGTGCGGCGAAACATTTTGCGCATTACCTTTCTTTCTGCATAGCAATTTTTACAAGAGAAAAAAATTTTTCGAAATAATTTTCCTTTTTATGTATAATTTTCTTACACCCTCCTCTTAAAAAACTGTTTGATGTGTTCATATCTTTGCTGGAAATTTCTATGCTCTTTCCAAAATAAACTAGGTTCATTTAGTTTGAAAATAGTGATGACATTTTTGTGGCTGAAATACCACATAACTCAACGGACATTTTGTTGATTTCAAATATTAATTTCTTGTTGTTAGCTATGAGTTATTTTATGATGACTTTATTATATAGCGTGAAGAATTTGATAGAAACGCGAGTTTTATTTTAAAGGTACTTACGACGGAAATGTTGCTGCTAATCTTTGTTACAAAATCTGCGTAATTAATATTACGTAAATGTTTTAAATTTCTTGATATTTATATTTTAGTTAATATATTAGTAAGTATTTGGGCACTTTAGTGCAGGTAGCATTGCATAACAACATTATAAAAACCAAATACTAGCTTTACTAATATTGTTAGCTCAAATGCTATTAGTATTTTGGTTATTTTATATTATAATATTCAAATGTTTTTTGACACATGTACAGTGGATTCTAGAATGGATAAGTTGGAAATTTTTCGTGAAAGGTCTTTTATTTTCCGAATCATGGATCAAATTGCTTATAAAATGCAAAACAGATGCCAACCGTGGTAATTCATTTCTGCATTAATGAAAATTTTTGTGTAGAAGTTCCCTAAGTAATTACATAATGAACACAAAATACAAATATACAGTCCCAGCAGTAATTTGTATCTCAGTATACTAAGTAATTTTGCATTGATCAAATTAACTTCGCTTTTTTATTATTGGTTTGATTGATTGATTGAATATTAACGTCGCACTGTTCAGCTACACGAGGGCTTTTGGCGACGGACCACGTAATTTTGAACCATGGTCAAGTGACGTGGACGACACCTGAGCTGGCACCCCCCTCTCCTAACTACCACACCACACCAACGGAGGACGTTTCAACTCTCGACAGATTTAACGTGCATCGCTGCCCTACACGGCGGGTTTTTTATTATTGGAATTGTATATCATTAGGAAATTTAGAATATCTTAATTAAAAAAGCGAAAGTTATTTTTATTAATGCATACCAATTTGTTCATTTCTTGATTGGACTACATTTTTTGGCAGCATCATTTTCATGAAGTAATTTCTCTTTCTCATCAGAATTAGTAATGTATCGGATCTAATTAATAATGATTATAAAAAATAATAGGATTAGATTTTGCTAATTCGTTTTAATTCTTGTAAAACTTATTACGATTGCAACGTAGTTACAAGTTTAGCTAGGTTTTTACTTTTAGCAGTTGCGTTTCCTTATAACTATAACTTTTACTATAACGTTTTAAAAATGATTAATGTAGGTGTACTGTTAGAATTGCCTGCTTAGTTATCTTAATTCAAAGCAAAAAATCAAAAACCTAAATGAAGAATACATTTGTTCGATTTGAAAAAAGACAGACGCACACATCAGAGAATATGTGATGGAATTAATTAATTAAATATGAGGAAAAAGTTTTATAACGAATAACTAGAGGTATGACATGTAATAACTTATTGACGTCCATTACTTTTAAAAACTTATAATTTTGTCCTTAAGAAAGATATTGATGAACTAAAATATATTTTTTGATAAATATTTGATACTATTGAATATGAATCATATTTTTATAATTGATCAAGTTTAATATACATACAGTTAATTCTCTATTAGAGAGGCAGGAATCAATGGAATACTAAAGATAGAGGAAACCTAAAAAGAGCAGATATCGGCATTTATAAGAAATGTGGATGCTGCAGTATTATAAACGTTGCTGACTTAGCACAGCTCTTATATATAAAACGGTTTATATAAAAGTTGGATTTAGCCAGTTTTGTGACTAGCCAACCTTACCCTTTTCTGTCTGTGATACTGAGTGAAATCCTGTTGAAAATAATGGATAGAATTTCTAAATTCATTACAAGAAAAAGGTAACTTACCTAAACTTGCATCACCAGCGCTGAATTTGTGTACAATAAACAAGTTATTGGCAGATTCTGAACCGAAATATGAAGCATAGTATTATTGGCTGAATTGTAGCACTTAGCAAAAAGTATAAAATTATTATTACTAAAATGATTACATAGTACGTGTATTATATAAGATAAATACTGCAATTACATGAGGAACTCTTGGAATATTTTTGTATTTGTCAATAAAATATTACTATGGTTAAAATAAAGCTAAAGGAATAAGTAATTTTAGCGTTATACTTTGTGAATATGTACTAACTGTTAGTATATCTATCATCACGAGTGCAGGGAACTGGAGAAAATTTCCCTCCAATTCAGTTCCATGCCTAAATTGTGGAGGTGGAGATAGGTGGTGTCGCTATCTATTGTTCCTTCTGGAATTTCTCCGAGCTAAATCGTACTGTCACCTGTATGATGCTCAAGGCTAAAAGCCAACGACAGGCGTACTTCTAGCCCATTGCCACGATGAATTTCGTGGGCCTCGATCTGACTATGTCAGGCAGGTGGCATGAGCAACAACAACAACAACATATCTAACTTGAAAAATTGAATATTCGTGATATGATCATGATATATACATATAGAAAACGTTTTTTTTTTTTTTTTTTTAATTTCCTTCCTGAACACTTTACCTCTTTATATTATTTATTTAAATATTTATATACTTTATTTTATTTCAGAGTATTACTATACCTGTTCGCATAATAGTAACAGATGCAAATGACAATGCTCCAGTCTTTGTTGGTGCTCCATACTCCGTTAATATAAGTGAGGTAAGCAATGACTAAATATAATTTTACAGGATAATTCATGTATGAATTTTTGTTTGCTTAAGATGTATTATTTATTTTAAAATTTTTAATTTGATGCTTTTCATTTATTTAAACTTCAAGCGATTTTTAAGTACCATGTTTCAATTTAAAATTTATTATAGGACCATATTTTCTTTCTTGAATTCACGACATTTAAAAGAATTTTATAAAATATGTAGAAGAAATAAATTTCTGTTCAAATATTATAGTTACGAGAGTGAAAGTTATTTCTTGATTTTTTACAGGTTACTGTTGTTGGTTCAACTGTTATACAAGGCATCAAAGCTGTCGATAAAGATCAATATGGACCTTTTAGTACAGTTTCATATCATGTAGCTGAAGGGCCTTATTCGGTAGGTACTTTTGTATTTTTTTTTTATATCTTTGCTTTTTAAGGATTATAAATTTCCTGGTTAAAAAGATAAAATATTAATAATTGGGTAAAATATTTTACATAAAAAAATTCAAATTTATTTAGATATTTTCTTTATTTAAATGGAACGGCCATGTATAAATTTATAAACATGAAGTTGTAAATAAATACCTGTATTGGAGTATTATATTGAACAAATATTTTTTAAGGATACGTAATAATGAAACAACAAGTTTAAAGAACGTGTTATTAAAGTATTGGTGATATTTTAGATCGTTAGACAGTGATTTGAAGTTGTTAGTTTTTCTGCATTAGATTTTTATTCTTGGACATTACTTTTCCCTTTCACATTTATTTAGTTTAATTAAACGATTACTTAAAATTAAAATCAGTACTTTTCCTCTTCGCCGGCGCAAATCTGGCCAAGTTGGCGTTGTTGGCAACAACACAATATAAATTTTTTAAAATGTAAAAATGTTAGTTCTCATTGGTTTTTCAACTATTTTTGATGTATTATGAAAAAGAAGTTACTGATAAGAAGAGACAGTGACTTGTGTTTTAAAAACATGATTGTAAAAGTTTACCAGCGAAAATATTCCGTTTGGCTTTAGTTGCATCATTTTTGACGACTTTATCGCTTGCGCCGGCGAAACGGAAAATTACCTTAAAATCTTGTTTTGAATTAATTTTTATCAGTTACTTTTACCCTAATAATACTGATCAGATTCATTCTCTTTTCACTTTCTTTTATAAAAAAAATCAATTTTGTTCGCATCTTTCATTTTAAAATTGACTAAATCTAGAATATCGCTTTTTGAAAAGGGCGCACTGTTTAATGCAGAATTTTAATAAGTGGGGCAAACTCATACCTGAAGTATAACTGCTGCTGTAAAAAATAAGCATTTGAGGAATTAAACCAAAACACTTTCACGTAGATATTGAAATAAATAAAAGAAAAATAATCAGCTTTCATACATATAATTAACTACACCGACCCGGTCGTACTTTTTTCTTGGATTACTGATATCTATAATAACAATAAAATATTTTTAGCATATGCTCTTTAATTTTATAATGCTTTATAACTTGGTGTAGGTTTTAAATAAAAAATAAATAAAATCACAACTATACTTGAAATAAGAATTAAATTACATTACAGGAACACAATATTTTATTCTTATTTCAAACACACATCTGTGAAGAACACAATGCTAATTTTTTTTTTTTCATTTTCTTTTTGTCAGAAGAAAAAAATGCACTGGATATTTTCTTAATTTCATGCGGCGTATAAAACACAAAATCATACAGTTGAGACTGTGAATTACACTTAAAAAAAATCACTTTTTTAAATGGATTTTTTTTTAAATGAAGGACCTTATCAAAAAGATTTTTATTCCCTTATAATATAGTTAAGGGTTCACTTAACTATGAGAGATCAATATTTGCAGATGCTGCCAGAAAAAAATTAAATTATTTTAGTAAATTTTGATTTGATGAGATTCTTCTTCAAAAAAAGGTAACATTTCTGCTTTCTACCGCATATGAACTGCCTCGCTAATCTATTATACTTCTATGATTAATTAATAAATACAGAGTGTTTTACGAAACAGTTTTTAAAAAGGAAGTTCATTTAAAAAAAAAGAAAAAAAACTGAATATATTATTCAATTAGGGTTAAAAAAAATTGGTAGCTCAAGTTTTTGTACTTTATAATTTTAAAATTTCTTTGAGGGATCGAAAACAGAATTTACAACCGTTTACTCGGAAGAACTGGGGAATCGGATTATAACTGTTCTTTCGCCAGAAGCAAAATTGAACGTGATCATAACCTTCTGTGGCGCCATCTATGAATAGAATTAGAAACGACTAAGCGCTCTCAACAAGAGTATTGATAGATATATTCGACTTTAACTCAAATTTAATATCTAAATCGAACTTTAAAGCATTTATGGAACATCAACTGATGCCTGCATATATATATATTCTTAAAAATATACAATTGAGAGGTGCAATACGTTTTCATTTATAACAATCCTACTTTGCATTAATAATATATAAATTGAAGTACTCATGTGCTTTTGCTGATGTTCTATAAGTACATTATAACAAAAGGGAATGGTTTTTGTTTAACATAGAGCCTTATTTCGAATTACTGTAGCTAGATATAAAAAAAACAGCTAAATAAATACTCAGATTTCCCAAGCCCCAGATGCTCAAACATTTATTCACTGTTTTATTACCTATGTATCGTTTAAAATATTTATTTTATCATGACATAAATAAGTCAGTTAGTTATGCTTAAACCACTGGACTCTGAAAATCTTATTCAGAGATAAAGTGGCTATAAAAGTTATAATAAAAGAGAAAAAATAAAGAGTAAAAATTTCTTTCGTTGTATCTCTAAATTTAGTTATTTTTTGGCATTATTAATTTTGCTAAAAAGTATTTTAGATATATATACTAAAACTGTAATGAAATTCTTTGTTTTTTAAATTAAGGTCTAGATGTACCAAGGATTAAATTAACTTTTGCAGAACATCTCTAAATAATTGTTGTTCTGCATGAAAAAATGGAATATTTGCATTGCACTGATTTTTTTTTTAAATATTTTTTTCTAATGACCACGAAAAACAAGATAAGATTGGGAATCTTAGTTCATTAAGAGTGTCTTGTCTATAAAAAGTTATTATTTTTAATTGAATTGCTCCGTGAGGTATGAATCATGCTCCAATAATCTCTTAGAAGAAATTCAAATTTCCCGTCTTCATTGTAATCAAATTGTCAGAGAAAGCGTTCAGGTGTGCATTAATTAACCTTCAAAGAAAAATCTTTTTCTTTCATCAGACGGTCTTATTAACTTTAGCGGCCAACATAAAAAAAACTTGTAGCCTAATTTCTTGCCTTCTTCTGTTTCACATGATTACTGCGCTATTGGGGAAAAAAATTCTTTCCGCTGTTATTTCGAATCATTTGAGAGTAAAATTATTTTCTCTCCAAAAAAAAAAAAAAAGACTGCGTTTTTGTTTATTAGTACTCTTGAGTTTGATGAAGTAGAGATAGCACACATTAAGCAATTTACGAATAAAGAAGTTTGAAAAGAAAGATAGCGTTATTGTGTGTGTGTTCTTGCTATAATTATACTATATATTTGTCATATTTCTGGGATACATTTTGATACGATTTTTGTTAAAAATAAGCGATAAATTTTTTTATTTTAGAGAAACTGAGATTAATTCATTGATATATGTTTAACCAAAACAAAACAATTATCTACTTCAATAACTGATAATTTATAAACAGGCAACATTTTTATTTGTAAATGAATATATTCAGTTGTTGCTGTCATAATATCTGCGGACTTATATGCAGCTAATATTAAACTTAAGAAATTTTGCGAAGTATATAACAGTGTAAGATTTTAATCAATAAGTATTGTTGACTCACTATGTATTAATGGTGTAAAAATTAAGTTAGAAAAGTTATAATTTTTTTTTTAATACTCTACTCGAGTTTCTTCCATTTAAAGTAAAATCAAAACAATTATTCTTTCAAATAAACATTCTAAAATTTGTTGGAAAAAAATTATAGATTTTTATTTCTTAAATGGATATATTCTAGTAAAAGTAAACACCTTTCTTAAACGAGATCTGAGAATTACAAATACTTAATTATTATCAGTGTGAGCAGAATAAAAGTTTCTTTTCCGTAAAGTGTTATTTTGTGAAAATATTTTTAAATGCATATGTTTTAGAAAAAATATTAGAATGCTTCATACATAATTTGCTGTTATCCTTTATTGAACTACACTACACATTGCTTTAAGGAATAAATATTATATATTTGATTAAATCAGCCTTATTTAAAATTTGAAATTACAATACTAAACATTTTACAGACGAAACTCATTTACAAGTCTTACAAACTTTAAAAAATTTGGGTATTGGAAGTAAAAACTCGAAATTATTTCTGAAAGATATATTTATTATTATTATTTTCAATAATAATACTAATAAATTAACTACACAAGAGAGATGTATTCAAAATTTAAGCATTAAAATTATATGGATTCCATATTAAATAACTGTGACAGCAGCAAACATCAAATTTATTACACTATTTTTTTTTATTTGCATCACTTAAAAGTTAAATATTAAGATGGCAGTAATCGGAAAACAGTCTATATTTTTATCACATTGGCATCCCTTCTAAAGTTTTTATCAAATCTAGAGTTTATGAAAAGATCAAAATTAATTTTAAACCTGTTTAAAAAAATGTGGCTTTTTTTATCTCACAATATTTATTTAAAAAAATAATTTTGTTTTGCTTTGTTTATGAGTTATACTATTTCAAAAGTTTGTTTATAGAAAACAAAGAAATCCCTATTTTCCTTTACTGTTTCAAAATTAGAAGTTACATTTTCAATGTCAATAAAGCTTTAATGTTTTAAGTGCCAGATTTTTAAAGCAAATAATGCGAAAATAAGGAATATGATAAATTACGCTTATTAACTCCATAAAGAACGATGCAAGCATTCCGTTTCAATATTTCTTTCCTCAACTTAACATCACATACATCAACACTTTCTTCTTTCTTCCTCATTTCTAGTTTATTTAAAAGATAAAGTTGAATTGCTTTCAATATGATACTTTTTGAATTCATATTAGTTCATCATTTCAATTCGAAAGAAACATTTCGATACTGTATAATGGTTTTCAGTTTGTTCAGTCAAACGTATCCTTCCGCAACTGAGGAAGTTCTAACGTGTTATGTGTGCTCCTATTTTCCCTCGCAAATGTCACTTTATGAACGGTTGACCGAGTACATTTGAGGATCTTTTCAGTTATTAGTTGCGAATGTCGTGAGCGTTATACCATGGAAAAGTTCATCTAAGTGAGAACAAGATCTTCCCAACGAAAGCATTATGTCAGCCTATTAAAACTAAAAGAGCCTCTAAAGCATCAACTGATTTATTTTACCATCTTTAAAAGTAAATAGTATATCGGAGAACAGAAAATAAATTTATATGTATGTTCTATTTAAGGAATGGGCTTTAATGGAAAAAGTTTTACTCAAAATGCGGATATGCGTAGAACAATAGATATGCAATAATTTTACTTTTCGAATTTAAATTTCTTATTAAACTTTCATCGTTTTATTAGCTAAGACAATTGGTCCATTTTTATTTTATATTTCACGTGGAATCTTAGATAAGAACATTTTATTGCTTATAATCCTCGCAACTTTGCTGCGTGTATACTGTTAGTTCTTAATACTGCATTCAAATGTAAAAATTAAAGATTAGTGGTTGTAACGCTATCTGTTCTTTGTCTCCTTTCATGAAAAACTTCATGGGTTGCCCTCATTACGTGTGAAACAGATGAAGTTGAGTGTCGCTCGTTTAGATTTATTGAGGAAAATTATCCATACAGATGCTACGAAGCTTTTAAATAGCAACTGTTTTAACACCTGTTAAACTAAATTCTCACAATCTTTTCCTCTATTATTCCATTGTAATTTATTGCGTTCATCCTCAGTGAAAAGCTTTTATTCTGATTCAGAAAATAGCAGTACAGTTAAGCCAGCTTTTTTTTATTGACTGCATGCATATTTGAAGACTGTATGTAATGTTGAAGCAAATTTTATGAATCTCGCTAACATCGTTTGGTTTGTTTTAGATTTCAGTAGTTCTGATGTGTCTGTTGTGTGATTTGATCAATTCACCAATAACGAAACGAATATAACATTAAAGGAGGACAGTGAAGTTATGTCAAATTATTTAGAGAAAGAATGTAAACTAAGGGTTTATGTAGATGAAATCAGTATTTTATTAAGGTATCCGACTACGTTCGGAACCGTGATTTTAAAAAGGCGCATAAATGGATCATTTTCATGATATTTAGTGTCACTTAGATTAGAATACATGTATAAAATTGTTTTAGGGCCATTTTGGAAAAAGAAAGTTATTTAAATACAATATTTCGGCTAAAAATTAACTTAGAATAAACATTTTTCAAAATGTTCTCCTTTCATGAAAAATGCTTCTATTATAATAATATTTTGCCTGTATATAGCTCAGACCTCTGTACAGAGGCTCCTGTAATTTTTGAAAAATTCCCATTATTTTCAGAGTTACAGCCATTTGAAATAATTATCGGCGTTTTTTTTCTTAAAATTTCTCCCCTTTGCTGTCGTAAAACATGGATAAACCCATTTCTAAGTTATATATTTCAAAAATTCAATTTGAGCCTCTGTAGAGAGGTCTGATTTATATACAGGCAAAATATTATTGTAATTTAAGCATTTTTCACAAAAGGAGAATATTTTGAAAATGGGTCATTCTATGTTCATTTTTTGTCAAAATGTACTTAAATAATTTTTTATTGTAATACTATTCTTAAAACAATTTTATATACATTTTCTAATCTAAGTCACACTAAATATCATAAAAATTATCCATGTATACGCTTTTGCAAAATCACGATTCCGAACGTAGTCGGATACCTTAAGCTTTGGTCAATACAGACTTGTATATAAAGAATATAAAATACTTAAAACTGTAGTGCGGTTGTATGATGTAGTTTATTTAAAAATACTTATTATTTTAAAGTTGATACTATAGAGCTTACACAAAAGAAGTAAATTTTTCCCAATGCATTAATTATTTAATTAATAAGGGATAATAAAAACAATCCTGTTTAGCATTTTTCTTTCATTACAAAAATTCGAAAATAGTAACTTTCTAACATGGTGTAGCCTCTTTTTTAAAATTAAGAAGTAGTTTTTAACATATTTCTTTAAAATTATTACGTATTCTGAAATTCAGATCTCTTACAATGGGGAAAAAATTAAACTCATAATAACTACCACACATACTTATATATTTTTATTTTGCAGAAATATCTCACATTTGAAAACAGCTTAGAGGGGCATGTTGTTTTATCTACTGCTTTGGATTATGAAACAATGCCAAATTTCACAGTCACAATAAGAGCTCAAGTAAGTTATTTGTAATTATTTTTTAAAATTTCGATCAAAAAGTTAAATAAATATTTCATCTGGTTTTATTTTGACTAAGTAGTAATAAGTTTTTTTTATTATTAAATTACGTTCGTAGAAATTTGCGTTGTTTCAATTTATGTGAATAAATTCAGCATAAATAAAAAGTAATATGGATAACTTTTTGAGTTTAAACTTGATTGTATTTTAAACTGATTACCTCTTTTTGCTTTTAAGAATTATCTGTTTTATTTTCGAAGTGTATGGTATCATTATGTAAATAAAAAGCTCTACGCGCCGTGAAAATTGCTTGTTTTAGAAATATAATTAAAAATTATTTTGCTTTTATTCGCAAAATGTGTATTTTTGAATAATATTTTTAAAAGTTCTTTAAAAGGGAAGATTTATAAGCAAAGATCCATACATTTTCTCAGAATCAGTTTTTTATTTACTTCTTTCTTATTTAGAAATTAACAAAAAAAAAAGTGTAGTCCAAGAAACGAGATTAAATGTATTTTATTAAAAAGCAATAGTTTCCTATATATATAGCAAAGTTTTGATGTACTAAATGTTTCACGTTTGAAGCGTATTTTTACACATGGTTAACAAACATATCATGAACACTTTTAAATTCATTGAAAAATAAAAGCTTTCTCAAAGAAAATTTTTCTTAAAGGAAGAATTTTTGTGATTTAGGTTTCACTCCATCTGTTAATAAATGAAAAATAAATATAATTAATAACTGTTAATACATCTGAATACGCTTAAATTTTTAAAAGAAGTATTAGCTCTGATTAATTTTTCTTCCGATGTTTTACAGGATCAAGGTGAACCACCTCAAGTGTCTATTACTACTCTGACAGTTTGGGTGCAAGATGCCGATGATCAAAACCCTAGGTTCCTAGCTGAAAGATACAAAGCTGTTTTGCCAGAAAGGCCTATACCGGTAAGCGAATAAAAAAACATAGCTTTTCTAGATCATTTAATGTATACTAGATATAATGTATGAAAATTATTCTCTAGTATAACATGTTAAAGGCTACATTGCTTAATATTAATATAAGTTCATGTGGCTGTAACAGTTGGTTTGCTTATCATATTAAGTTCTTAAAATTTAGAAGCATTTTAAAAAATCACTTTTTTTAACGTTTTTTTCTTCTAGGTGTAGGAATGAGATAAACCCATTTTTTTAAATTTAAGTATTTTTATTTCATTTAAAACAGGTATTATAATTTTCATAAGTCATAGGTATCATATGAGGCTTAAGAAATAAGTAAATTAAACAAAATAAGCAAATCAAAAGAGAGAAGACGATTTACAAAGCAAATGTTAC
Source organism: Trichonephila inaurata madagascariensis (assembly GCA_019973955.1). Classification (NCBI taxonomy): domain Eukaryota; kingdom Metazoa; phylum Arthropoda; class Arachnida; order Araneae; family Nephilidae; genus Trichonephila; species Trichonephila inaurata. The sequence continues at coordinate 432,335 of BMAV01004685.1, read as the reverse complement.
AAAATTAAATAAATGAACATACAAAGTAATGCAAATGCGTTTTATTAGGGATAAACTGGAAAATTTAGGTGATCAGTTGGTTTTAAGAATTTGTAGTTTGGCTTTCAAACATTTTTTTTTCTTTAGTTAACTTCGGACTAAAAGAAATTGGATGCTTAACGCACTTTTCTCATCACTTGCTCATTGTGGAGATACACTTTAAAAGTACCGTGTCCAGAAAAAAAAATACTGAGGGATTTTAAAATTTATGAAAAAATGAGAGTATGCGATAATTTTTTCAGAATGGTTAGAAAAACTACTTTGCAAATAATAAGCTAACTGAATAACCAATTTGCTTCAGAATGCGAAGACAGTCTCTTCATTTTTTTTTCGTTCGAAAGGTTTGAGAATACTGATTACGAAATCAATATCTCGTTTGGTAACAACCTTAGACAAACAATCAGTCTTTCTTTCCGAAAATTTCACATCAGGTCCTCATACAGTGGGATAACTTACACACTCTCTCTCTCTCCCTCAAGGTCCACATCGCTTGAGGGGGGTAGGATTCTAGGGGGCCCAAAGGTTATGGTTTTGCATTCCTTTGTATCCGGCTTGGTGGGTAAAAACAGACTTTTCAGGGGGCCCCTAATAATCTCCGTTACTTCACTGTCTTGTACAAAAGTGTAGGACACAAAGATAACCATACCTTTAAGAATTTTAAGATTCTTTGAAATTTGTGCAATAATATTATTGCAAGTAGAACTATTTTTTAAATTTCAATACTGAAGATGAAAAATATTTGCTCAGGAAAAAACAGATTGATATTAATAATCAGTATAATATAAAATTGGAGGATTTTTATGTTTTTATAATCTAATATATGTTTGTGCGTGTGTGTGAAATATAATAATTATATTGAAGCATATTTTGACTGGATGAAATATTCCTTGTTGCGGTTTTACTTGCTAACACCAGCGAATATAAGCTTAAATGCTAAGGCTTATGATAGTCTTGATGGTTTTTTTTCTCTATAATGTTTGTATAAGGTTAAAGAACTCATAGGTATTGACATTATTTTCCATAGTAGCTATATTTATCTTAATTTTTATCATATCCAAACCCCTCAAAATTGGATAAAAGAATTTTTATGTAAAACCTTTGTACGTTTTAAACTAATTTAAATATTTTTCTTTTTTTACTCCCCTTTTTGTCATATGATTGAAAAATGTATTCTTAAGACTTAACTGAATTACCACCTAATCTAATTTTACAATTTAAAAATTAAAATAATAATTCTAAATTGTTAAAATTATTTTGTATCAGCTTTAAGAATTCAGTCAAATTATATCATTGAATGCTCTATCCATTCTTTTCTAAAGAATTTTACTATAAGTTCTAGAAATGGAGATTTGAGTTAGAATTAATCAATATAATTTTATACGTGAAAAGAAAGTGCTCGTATAAGTTTAAAAATGCCTTCTCTAGCATTTATTGGTTAAAAGTATTAAAATATCGTTAAAATTATAATGATGTAGATGCTGCTAAGCATGTATTGTAAAGTGAAGAACGAATCAGGGAAGTTTTTAGCAACAACTCTGTTGAACTCAAGAAACATTTAAACTATTTAAAAAAAGCTTAAAAGTATCTAAATTGAAATAAAGAAAAAATACAAAAATTAATCCTTGAATAACATTGTAAATCAACGAAATGTTATTTAGTACATGCCTTTAGATTTAGAATAATTATAGGGCCATAAAATTATATGAAATTGGTCTTCTTTAACTCTTCTCAATTTTTTTAAAAAAACTTTTTCAGTAAAATTGAATACATTGCCACAAATATAAAACTTTGATCCAAAAATTGCTAAGACAATTTTCATTGCAATAAACTTTTCAGACATATTTTATCAGATATTTTTTTTCCTGTGAAGACTAAACTTAATCTTAGATGCAAAAGAATTATAAATAGTTATTATGCAGTTCACGGTTCATTGTCATTCATTTAAAATTAATTCCTACGGTGTAAAAGAAGATTCACGGCATTTCATAGAAGACGACAGACAGATAAGATGGCTAGTTAAGAGTCAAATTTCTTTTTTATTATTTCAATCACTCTGGTATATTCTTTGTAGTGAGTCTGTCTCATTTCCTCTCTAGTCTTTTTTTTTATTACTTCAAAAGGAAGTTAAGGCAAAAGTTTAAAATAACGCATTTTGTAACTTTGAAAGTTGAGTTATTGCCAATTTAAACTGTCAAATCTCCACCAAACTAATTACAGCGTGAAATTTCAGCCTTATTTTAGCCTTCAATTTACTTATAGACTGTTTTTATTTATAGCTTAATTACTAATACATTAAACTAAAATTATAGCTTATAATAATTATGGCTCGTCGACGCAACACCCGAATTGAAATTTTTTTTGATAATTTCAAGATAATGAGGATGGATTCTTTTCATGAGGTTTTTGTCTGGTGAAAAATAACAAGTAAAGAGGACCAAGTGTTACATTTAAACCTTTTTGAAAAAATTACTTCAAAGAGAATTCATTTTCGTTTCTGAAAAGCAACAAAGTTGTTGAGTAGGATAACTTGTTTCAAATACGCATTAAAGAAAAAGGCGGACTGAACTTCTGTATTATCAAGATGAGCAATTGTATCTGCTAACTATTTTAAGGGTCTTTATTTAAAATTTTTTTTAACAGGATTAAAACATTTAAGATGGAGGAAAAGTTATTGCTGCGTTTTGAATTTTAAAAGTTTTTTTAAGAATCAGACAAGAAAGGTGATGCTTTTTGTTGTCACACCGAGTTGAATTCTGTGATAATAACATGGGTAAAATAGTTGAGCATTTTAATTAAAAAAAAACCAACAGAAAATTCACGACTTTTCATTTCCGATTTCTTTGGTCTGTGATAGCATGATGGAAAATTTTCCGATTAATGGTTTGAAATACGCCGCACGCCAGCTTTGAGTCCCTATCTTCCACCAATGGCTGTCGCATAAAGCAAAAGGTCTGGTGCACGTTTATTTTCCTAATTTTTGAAGTCTTTATGTTATACGAAGTAAAATTATAGAGGCACTCTTTGTGTTAGTGCTGTATGGCACCATTTAAGTTATATTATTGTCAAATGACATTCTGCAAATTCGTTTATCGCTTGCAGAATTCCTGTTTATTCCTCAATGTATAATTACTGATTAAGCCATTCGAATTATAAGTAAGCAATTCCTTAATTTTTCTGCAAATCCAATTAATTCTGCTTTAAGTTACAATAAAGTATGTAACTTCTAAAATTAAAAATAAATAAATAAACTGTGCTATTTCAGCGTTTTTCAAACTGCGGAGCATGCCACCCCCCTAGAGGGACGTAATAGCTCTACGAGGAGGGCGCGAGCATATTGTAAAGTCGAAAACAAAAGATAATTTTTAAAAATTATTAATTTACTGCAAGTAAGCAAACAAAATACATTCTGACGTAATAAAAAATAAAATACACATTTACACTGATATAACACACTTATATATGTATCAGTACTGCACAGTTTATTTTATAATTAATTTTAACAATGCTAAGTTGACAAGTTTAATAATTATCAGTGACCTCATGGGGTTATATATAAAATTATCCACAAATTTAACACTTATCTTGATAATTTGTAGTGTTTACAATTCAAACTGCCGTTTAAAAGTTACGTGATTTGCTTCCCAAAACCCCCGTTTTCAACGTAGGCGCGTGTATGTGATGTATTGAGAAGAGGGAAAAAAAGGAATAAAAATAAGCAAATCCACTGAGATTAGTAAATCTTTCACAAACACTTCCAAGGTCCTTTTATTGCATTCCATCATTTTATGGATAGCAGTGCACAGAAAAGGTCGTATTTTGGAAAGACGTATATGTACATCTGGGGCAATTAACGCTTTGGCTGATTGAGACGTTTATATACCCCGGTGTCACTTACTGTACTGTAATTGTTCTGTACTGTAATTTTAGCGTCAAAGTATAGTATTATTGAATTCTATGCAATGTTATTGTATGGAAGGGGGAGGGCGATGAAAATTATGATTCAATGTTGGGTCGCAAATATTGAAAGTTGGAGAAGCACTGTGTTATTTGAAAGCTAAGAACAAATTGAAAACATCTGATTGATAATTTTACTTTATGGAATATACTTACAAAAGCGTCATTTTCCTCTACAAAAACAGTTTTCCTTTTAGATTACTCAAAATCATTGCAAATTGATTCGAAATCGTACAGTAGTTAATTTAATCGAAAAGGAAAGTTGATCGTGATCGCTATAAAATACAAACAAAACAAGTATTTTTCTTTTATTTTAACGAATCATTTTGAAAGGTGACAGTATGAATTGTTGAGTTCAATGCTCTCTGTCTCCCTACAAATTAATAACCCTCCTTGTTTGAACCATCCAATTTATGTTTTATTATGCTGCGCTAAAGCAAAGAAACGCTGATTTAAGCCCATCCAGAAGCTCATTGTGTAAAGTTTTGGCGCACGAGCCAGGACAAAAAGGTATTCCAAGCGTAATAATCCATTCTTCCAACAGCACAGTGTCCCGAGAGAGGATGACACAAAGAACTTAAGAGTGTACGATATCGGTTACGGTTCTTTGACTTCCGGAATCTTCTTTCCTGTTTCAGCCTTCCGCACATTTGAATATTGCCTTGATTTGTGTGACATTAGTTTCTTGCTCTTCATGCGAATAATGTATGAGATTAAAGGTAGGCAAAGTAAAAGATGATGATGATTTTTTTTTGTAGATGCGCTGAAAATCTGTTTAAATCTTCTACATTACCACCTCACTCTAATATACTTTAGATTTGCTCAATGTTGCATAAACAGTTGTGTTTGATGCTACTTTTGGAACCTTGTGATTATTTTTTTTAATAAATAAATGGCAGCTTTTTGGGCAGGAGTCCTTTGAGATATTGTTGTATTACATTTTTAAGTGTGTGAAAAGTGAATGAAATATCCGATACTAAAGTTTCATTTACAGTAACTAAACATGTGAAAATTATAGTTTAATAATACAGTTAAGTTTAATAATATAGTTATAGTTTATTAATATAGTTAATTTCAAAGGGTAGTTTGGTTTTCGCGAGATAAACTTTTCTATCGTGAACACATTTACTAGATCTTATAACTTCAATTATATATCATGAGCTATAATATATTTGATTATAAAATGATTTCTTCACTACATTGCTACACAAAAGTTTCAGCTTTTTAAAATATAATTTTTAAGGTTACTTTGAATATCTAGAGAACATAAAATGCGAAAAATAACCTTAAACTGAGGTTTGAGTGTGTCTCCTTTTAGTGCTACTTATTTCTATTTAATAATCCAAATATTATGCAAAAAGAATATCTTAACATAGTTGTTTTTTGTAATTGTATTATATTTATGCCGTATACGGGAAAGGAAAAACTTTTCGCTCCCTCAAATTCACATAGAAGAATTTACAGAAGAACCAATATTGTTACTTGAATTTTTAATTCCGAATTATTCTAAGTTGTATTTAAAGGTACCTTAAAGTAATTTAGTGAACATGTTCAGCACATATTAAAAATATGAGTATTTAACTGAATGAAACTCTCAAATTGAAAGTATTTTTAGTTCCGTTTATAGTTTATTTTGATTACTAGTATGAAATAATCACCAAATGTATTAAATTTCTGTATTAAATCTAACTAATTTTTAGAATTTTGTATGGTAATTTCTGTAAAAAAATACTAATTATTTTAGAACAGGAAAGTGTTAAGATTATAGAAAAGTGTAAGTATTTTTAAAATCAAAATTTTTTAAGGTATTGTAAAGTACTTTTATTAATTTAACTTAAAAAAGAGGGGTAACACTTTGCTGAAAGTATTGGCAACCGTAATCCTCGCTTCAAGCACTACCTAGCATTTCTTTTGCGAACGAAAAAAAATAATAATGCAATGCGTAAAAATGCGTGAAATAAAAGCTAAAAAGCTTTCAAATTGGAAAACGAAGGAAATGTTGAAAATTAATCCGGTTTTGCACAGGATGACTGTTTCGAAATTTGAAAGGTTAATCCGTTTGATGAAAGAGAGAGACAAGTGAACGGTGCTTCAACCTGTATATAAATTAGGTTTCTCGTTCCTGTGTTGTGCATCCGCTTTTTTTGTCTAAAATTTCAAATTGGTTTAAAGAGGATTGCACAGCCCTACCCCTGACTTCAGCGAAGAAATCTGCATTCAACATATCAGGTCATGGCCTCAGACTCAACAGTACAATCGAAAATACAGAACTGTTATTTCTCACGGTACTTCTTGACAATAACAGATTTCACGGCCGATATTAGGATGGCTTAATTTTTAAGATAGGAAAAAAGTAGAGTACAATGCATTTGGTAAGATCAATGAACAACAAAAATGAATTCAAAAGCAGAAGCAACAAAGGAAATTTTATTGATGATAGATTGCCGTTTGCTATCGTCGAGTTTCTGTATGTTAAAAATAAGGCTTAGCTTAGATGGGTGAGAGTAACTTTTGTGAGTTGTGTAAAGTTCTATTTTTATTGTTTTTCTTCCTTTTTTTTTCTTTTTTTTTTTTTTTAAGTTTTTTTTTGTAAAATTTTAAGATTTCCATTTTAAAAGGATTTATAGCTGAAATAAGAAAATCAGTACCCAATCTAAATACATTTGTGAGAAGTGAGGCAAAATTTATCTCGTCTTTGATTGAAATTTGAGTTTAAGGTTTCCGACTAGGTTCGGGAATAAATTTTTCAAAAATTGATTTTCTGAATATGTTTATTGTTTTGAAGAACATAAATAGACTTAAAAGTCATAACTATTAAATAACTAACATGTATCGCGCCCTTTTTTTGAAAAAAAAAATTATTTTTAGGAAAATTTAGCAAAAAAAAAATTTTTTTTTTAATTTAAGTAAAACGTGATAAATAAAAATAAACTGCACATTATGCAATTCTAACGTCATTGATATACTTCTTGATCCCTCTAAATTGTCACAAACCGCAGGGTAAAAAATATTTTAAGAAATAAATACTTTATTAGCAATTAAATTTGATGGTCATGATTTTTCGTCAAAATTACTGCATGTAAAAATGGATGTAAAATGTGATTAAATGTAGCTCTGTCTTAAAACCTGCGGTTTCTTACACTCTGAAAGGTCTATAGCATATATGTTATAAATTTCATTGCATTTGATTGGATTATTTAGAAGATATCCCGTTTTTCGTGCAAAAAAGTATCATCAAATTATCATGAAACCTTCATTCTTCAAAAAACGAACTAAAAAAATATTTTTATTTGTTAGATAAAGTAAATGCTATAGAAAGAACTTAAAAAAACTCTCTAGTTTTATGTATTAGTCCTTCTTCCTCAATAATTTATTTCTTTTTTCCCTAATGACCCAAACAACACCAAACATCAAACACCTAAAAAGCACTTTTTCAACCTAGTCGGATACCTTAAATTTGGATTTAAAGGTTTTTATCATGTAGCACGTAAAAATACAATTTTTTTTTTAAAAATTCTGCTTCTACAGTTGTATTTTTTTAACGGAATTGGTTCCAGGAAGTTTCCTCGAGCAGCTTTGATTTCAGCCAGTTTTTTGAAAACAACCTTACAATTATAATGAACGTATCAAAATAAATACAAATACATTTAATCCATACATTTAAACAAAATTTGGGATATGGAGTATTATGAACTGAATTTGTTCTTTAATCTTATTTCTCTCACACAGATTTTTATTAATTTTTATTAGCTCAAAAAGTTCTGATTTCATAAGCTCTTATGTTTTCGAGTCTTTCTTTGAGAATTAATCTTATATTATCACCATCAACTAAATGCGATGAAACAATCGAACAAAAATACCACGATTACTAAATTGTTTGCAAGAGAGAAAAAAAAAGAAACAGAATCTCTATAATCGGGATTAATTTTTTTAATTAAAATAATTTCTATATATTAATATGCTGCAGAAAAAAGTACCCGAAGAAAATATATTACTATTATAAATACTGCTTAGTAATGTTGAATTATATTTTAATGTTTGGTATGTTGGAGGTAGTATTATAAAATCCTCATTTGAGCTTATTAAATGAAATTTTAAACAAGTTATTCTTTCATAATATTTTTATTTCTCTCCGGTATTTTTAGCATTAATTTTCAAACCATTCTCATTTTTTTTCATGTTTAAAATTTTGCGCGATTGTTATTGTAAAGTACTTAAAAGAAAAAAATAAATAAAATAAAGGCTCGATTAAAGTTGTTTCTCGTCATTTATGACAGGAGCTTACGATAAAGTCATTTAAAAGAATAATTCTAATTTGATCAAGTATTCTGTTAAAAATTACAAAGAATGTGGTAAATATTATATAAAAATAACATTGATAAATCTGATGGGTATGATCTGATCTAAATACGAACGAAAGCAAATAAGGAAGAAAATGAATGTCACATCTCATTAAGTTAGAAATGTAGGTAAAGAAAAATAACGAAAAATGTCACAATCAAGTTGTCAGATGTCACTTGTAATTATTTTTTAAAAGAGGAAGCTTATTATTAATTAAAAAAACAAACTTCGTGTGCAATGGATAGAGCAGATATGATGAACGAAAATAATGTATAAACAAATCTGACCCCAATTTTTCACGAACAGTTTGCTCCATTATCTTTTAGAAACACAATAAAAATTATTCTGGAAAATTCCATCTTAATTTCCCTACTTTGATAAAACTTATTTTTTTTCTTTTTTTGCAAATATTATGTCATAGTTGCTTTTGTAAATATAATGGCGAAATCTGGATAAAAAGGACCGAATGTGAAATTTGGAATTTGATATGTTTCTGTAAAAATAAATTATATATAATGTGTGCTTATGAAATGCTTCATAACTGATACTTAACATGTTAAAAATTACATGATTTAACCAGTTAACTGTAGCGCCGCTGTTTGAGAGCGCGCAACTTTGTGTGGCACGGAAATCGAGCGATGACGAGAATACTCGTCAATCACAAAGTAAGTGTCACTGTTAATGTTTTGGATCAAGAAGATAGGTTTATTTTATAAAACTGTCAATTTTATTACTAATACTTATTTATTTATTTACGTAGACATTTATTACATACATATTACTCGAAAAACACATTGGTTCCATGGCTGACCATACCTGAAGGAACCCTATTATGAATAAAATTTCTGACTTTTGTCTTTGCCCCTTTTAGGCTAATTTCTAAAAAACATAATCATCGCGAATTTGTACTCTTTTTCAGCCGGTGCATACAGAAACTCATGAGTTCATTCTAAATTTTTTTTTTATTTAATTGTTTTTCTCCGGCCTGGCTTCAAAATATTCTAAATATCTTGAAATTTGAGAATATGTTCTGTTTTTCTCAAAAATTACAATTTAAACAGCAAATGTTCACTACTTTTTTTTATGAATGACGAGTATACTCGCGTCAATGTACAAAATCCTGCAACTTCTCCATTGCGAGTATACTCGTCAATCATAGTTAACTGGTTAATTAACATAAACGTTGAATATTTCACTTATTCTTAGCTACTGAGAAAAGATCAAACAACCAGATTGTTTAATATAACGTTAAATCCATTCACTAAAGACATACCATTTTATATTGATTTTTATTTTTAACACATCAAACACACTTTATAACTAGTTACTCGTAACTCCTCACTAATTATGCTCACTCATTAAAGCACACACACATCAAAATATTGCTGCCATTAATAATACATAGGCTTGTCATGCTCCCTTTAATGATGCGAGTATCTCAATTCTCTCAGTGGCGATCTGTATACAATGAAAATTTTAGCATCTATCTCATCAACCTTTAAAGGTCAAGACCGGATGTAAAGTCATGCTAGATGACTACGATTTCCGTTTTCACCTGTCGTAATTTTTTAACCTTCTTGAAGCGGAACGACTCCCCACAGCCGCTGAATCTCTAATTAGTTGCTTCTAAGGAGTCCTTTTCATGGTCAATACTTCTCAAGACTGAGTATCGTTCTCAAACCAGTTGTGCCCCTTATTAAAGATGTAAGGGCAGAAAGGATTATTTGCGATGCAAAGATAGGCGGCTTATCTGTCTCTTTTGGGTGATTCATGTGGCCTGCCAGGAGAAATAGGTCTTCTCGTTAAAAGTTACGAGTTCATAGTTACAGATATAGGTTTTGGTATGATTATATTTTTAGTAAACAACTTTGCATTTCCCTCTTTGTTTTTAATTCTAATTAGTTAAATAAAAATTCTGGAAGTGAAGTTAAAATTTTTTTAACTAGATCAGTTTTATGTTTTACATGTGGGATCTTAAATAGCAAATGAATCAATTAAGAGAATATCAATAGTGTGTGTGTGTGTGAGAGAGATAGAGAGAGAGAGAGAAATATTTTGATCCTTAATCTATGATTAAATTTTTGCAATCCAAAATGAAATCTAGTGTTCATAAATAAATTCATCTCAAATGATTTAATTTCAATTTTAACCCTTTAACCAATCAGTTTTTTGCCAGCAATGCTTAAAAAAAGACACATTTTTGTTATTGTATATAACTAAGTACAATACTTAATAGAATAAGAAAATGGAAAAATCTTATTTTACTTGTAAACTTAAAAGTTTTCACATTATTTTGTATTTTATAATGGTTGAACACAAAACCCCTAAGGGTTTGCTTTTTATGAGTACACTCTGCATGCTATGAAGATTGTTTCATGTATCTTAACAGAATTTCTCTCATACTTACAAAGAAATTTCATGTTCGTACCCTGTTTTTGAAATGGGTGGGGCTTTGTGTGTGTTCATATATTTACACACACCAATTTTTTTTAAGCATGGTGTGTAATACAAAGTCTTACATTACAACTGGGCCAGAAATATATCCGCATTTTCTTAATTATCTTTCCAGTTCATTTATTCTCAAACAACAAACTTCACTGCAATAAATGCAACTGTGCAAAACAACAACTGCAATAAATTTTAGTTAACATAATGCCAAGTGCTTTGAATGTTAAAAAAAATGATTGTTTATTTTACGAAAATGAGAGATATATACATGCCTTGAGTTAATTATTTAAAACAAATAAAAAAAAGGAGATGGATTCATATCCTTAATGATAATAGTTGATAATATTGAAATCTCCTGATAAAAGTCAAGAATAAACTAAAACACATGTTATTCAGAATTTTTTTTTGTCCATGTTATCAAAACTTTAAGAAAATAACAAGTAGTACAGATGAGGTTTGCGAATTTCCAAAAGAAAACTAATATTTCTCTATCATTTTTACTTGTGAATTACTTACTCATATCTCAAAACTTCTGATCCTTAAAAAAATCAACTAAAGATTCTTTTGATTTAACTAATGCTATAATATTTCGGTTTTCTTAAGAAAAGAAAAGGGGTTTTTTAACATTTTTATTCCCGAGAAGTGCTTTAGGTTTCTCATTCAACAATTTAAAAATAATAATTAAAATCTGAATAATTAGTTATGAACTTTTTGTACAAGTAGTGCGTGAAAGATAAGAGCAAGTATATATCAGGGGATATATGGAGCAAATGTATTTAAATTTTATTTTAGGAACCTTATATTCTCAGAAAATTGTAAATCAGCTTTTTGTTAGACGGATTGTTTTTCTACCAAAACCCTTTTTCTCGCGAAAGTGTTTTGCGATGCTGCTGCCATCTGTTGATATGTATAGGAAATGATTGGTATTAAAAAATATTAGACTCGACCGTGTATATTTCCCCTTTAGTACCTTTTAAATTTGAAAACAATATTCTCTCTTTATTACTTTAAGAATAAAAATGACTTTAACTTATAGTTACTTAACTGCTTGACTTTATTTTAAAAAAATTACAATGGGAAGACATTTAGTATCAATTCTTCATAATCATAATAAATTAAATAAAATATAAGATCAACAGTAATGAAATAAATACATTAAAAATTGTAATTTGTTTCCTGCTTATAATTTTAAAATTTAAACGATGTATATCTCAGTAATTAAGTGATCAAAATTAAGATTTAGATTTTATAGATTTTCCTTTTGCCAAATTTCTTAACGTTTTGTTAGTATTGTGCGGTACTTTTCCTGCGAATCATTTCTGATTGAATTATATTTATTTCTTCTTATAAATTTTTTAAAATCTTTTTGTTCCAGCATTTGTATATTTATTTTATTTTATGTCAAATTATTCGTAATAAATACTTTAAATTTGCATGGGTTTATTGGCATCATACAGCCATTGTTATTGACTCTCCATACTCTTAAATGTGTAAGTCAATGGAGAGGAATTATTTTATTGAGAAATATTCGTATCTCTGAAATACAATGCAATAAATTTAGTTTGTAAAGTACTTTTTAAAAAATATTTTTTAATAATAAGGAGTGCTGATATATGAAGGGTACCTTAGTTTTTTTTTTTTCAAAACGAAGGTGGAACAATGTCTCAACAACTCATTTACAGCTCTGTTCTCAGCATGTACAGATGATGTAAATACGGTAATACCTTGACTTAGGCTACCCCGACTTACGGGAACCAGAAGTTACGCGATTTTCAAATCTCGTCGATTCATCTTTTGTTTGAAAAATAAAATCGGTAAAATTGGGGAAATGGGTATTGTGATTGAAGATATTGTTGGTCTTGCCGGGCAATTAAATTCAGAAGTGGATAGTGTTTTCGTACAAGAACTGCTGGGTTCCCACAATCAGGAGCTGACGATTGATGAGCTCATAGAAATACATGGGCAAGAGCAAGACGTTGAAAAACTTTAGACCCAGTTTCAGTCAGAAGATCGAATGACGGTTGGGATTTGACCGAATGCCTCATTTTAACGGAAAGAGGGCTACATATTTTAGAAAATATAGACTTCAACGATCAGCGTTTTCCCCTCAACGAAACAAGGAATTAAAGTACATTAGCATGATAAAAGGAAATTTTGAGGAAGAAAGGAAAGATATTTCAGCGTAGAAAATATTTTGTTAGATTATATTATGCCTTGTACATCAAAATAACTTCGGTTTGCGATTTTGTATTTGTGTTATCTAAGATTTTATTAAACTATTTTTCTCTTTGATTATATTCTTTCGTCTCCAGCCCCATCTAAAAATAATTTACATGTATTTATATGCAAAATCATACCCCGACTTACGCGGTTATCACTCAGTCCCACCTATCGCGTAAGTTTTGGGTATTAATGTATTACAAAGTTGTAAGGTTTGATCCTATTCCCCTAATAAAGGCTGGACCTTCTTTTAGGCAATCTATTACACAGACATTTTCGTCTTCTGCTCAATTGTATTTAGAAACTAATTTCTGAATAAAATTCGTTTTAATCCTTCCAGATTTTTTTCAGAATATTTTTTCATGTCTTAAGGTATCCGACTACGTTCGGAACCGTGAATTTAAAAAAGGGCATAAATGGATAATTTTCATGATATTTAGTGTCACTTAGATAAGAATACATGTATGAAATTATTTTCAGTCATTTTGACAAAAAGAAATTATTTAAATACAATATTTCGGCAAAAAATTAACTTAGAATAACCTTTTATCAAAATGTTCTCCCTTTGTGAAAAATGCTTCTATTATAATAATGTTTTGCCTGTATATAGCTCATACCTCTTTACAGAGGCTCAACTATGTGATTTTTGAATAATTCACATTATTTTCAGTTACAACCCATTTAAATAATTATCGGCGTTTTTTTCTTAAAATTTCCACCCTCTTGTCGTAAAACAAGGATAAACCCACTTCTAAGTTATATATTTCAAAAATTCTCTAGTTTAGCCTCTGTACAGAGGTCTCAGCTATATGCAGGCAAAATATTATTATAATAGAAGCATTTTTTCACAAAAGGAGAATATTTTGAAAATGGGTCATTCTACGTTCATTTTTTTGTCAGAATATTGTACTTAAATAATTTTTTATTGTAATACTATTCTTAAAACAATTTTATATACATTTTCTAATCTAAGTAACACTAAATATCATAAATATTATCCATTTATACGCTTTTGCAAAATCACGGTTCCGAACGTAGTTGGATACCTTAAGTCTTGGGAATTTTTTGGTATTATTTGTATGAATTTAAACACTTTTTCCGACGTTACGTAAGGAAAACCGTCTTGCCCTAAATTTTTGCACACCAGTGTATATCTCTTTCAATGTTTTAAAAAAGAATACTGAATGAGATTCCTAAAAATAGAATCCCCCAAGGTCACCTTTATGAAAAGTAAGCTTAAAAAAGCACCCTGATTAAATAGGATTATGTTAGATTTCTGTTTGTGAAAAGTGTTAAATAATATATATAAAAGTTCTTAAATTAGAAAAATAGTGATAGAGCGATATTTTTCTTGTTTTGAATGATAACTTTTTCTTTTTCAGTATGGAATACTTTATCTCGCCAAATGAGTTGGTTCATATCTTTAAAAAATTCACACACTAGTACTAACTTCAGAAGTCAGTTTCTACTCCCATTTGTAAGACATGAATTGTACTGAACCATAAATTTATGCCATTGCTCTTTATATGAATACAGAAAATTAGTAAAAGCAGTATAGCACATTATGAAATACCAGAAAATAATTATTTGTTGATTAATAAATACTTTTGTTCTTGTAGGGTACTCCATTGGTTACCTCTCAGTCACAAATCAAAGCAGAGGATCCAGATGAAGGCATTCTGGCACCTATACAATATTCATTTAATTCTGGTAAGAAAATAATGCTTACTCATTTCCATTATGTTTTTTACTTATTAAACAATTTAGAAGGATTTATTTTAATAGCCATATTTTTTTAATACTATTATTTAAAATGACATCTAAGAAAAGTATTGAATGGTTAATTCATTCAGAAAACAAACAGGACTCTTTTATGTTATATATAATGTCGGCTCGGTGTCTTAGAGGTAGCGTGCCCTCTTCGTAAGCCCGAAGTTGTGGGTTCGATCCCGGCCGTAATCGATAGATTTTCTGGATACGAAAATCGTAGGCACGCATATAAAAGATCCCTTGAGTATCAATTTGACTCTGGTACTCTCCGTAAAATGTAGCATCCGACGAGAGCTTGAATTAAAATTAATTCTGGCGTCAAAATTTGGTAGCGAGAGCAGCCACTAGATGGTGCCACCATGAAATGGCTCTCATATTTGGGGACTTGCCATACTTGCAAAGGCTTACTTAATAATATGTAGCCCATTAGGAAAAACAAAATGCTATGTAAAATAAATGTATATCCAAATATTTTGCTCTATTTACATCGAGTTTTGTTGTTGATTTTACTAGAAAAAAAAATAGAATTTTCATATTTCTTCCCCTTTAACATTTTTATGCATATTTTTTTCATCGATGGAAAATTTTGCTGAATTTATGGATTAAAATAAATATTTATTTTTGAATTATGTATTTTATTTGGAAATAAAGTTTAAACTTATCATGGATTTTATTACTTTTTTTTAAAAAATACTATATACTCATCCTAGTTTTTTAAAGAAAGTATTCAGGTAGTTAGAGTTGTTCTTTTGTGCTTAAAATCAATTCTTTGAAAGTAAAATTGTCAGAAAGCTAAAGGTTTAATGTAAATAAAAAAATCTAATTGAATTAAATTTTTGTAAGACTACACAGCACCTTTTTTCAAAAACTTTTTTTTGAGACAGTAACAGTAAAAATAATTTATGTTTTACATTCAGATTATATTATTAAGCTGATTCTGAAAGTAAAAAGCCAGTTTGACCAGTCATTATTTTACAATTCTAAAAATATTAAGAATTTTTGAAGTTTTTTTTCAAATTTTTATAAAATGCTTACTTTTAAAAAAATTTTATTCAGTTTAAGTTATTGATGTTTCTTATGTTATTGCGAACAAAAGTTAGTATGTATTTGAAAATCTATTCTCTTGTTGATTTTTAATAATTATTTTTCTTGAAAAATCTAGAAAAAACACAAAATTTTTTAAAGTAGTAAATTTATAGTATTTTTAAAAAAAAATAACTGGAGATGCCAGCCCTATAAAACCATACTAAATTTTATAGAACATTCGTTTGGGAGTTTATACAAAAAATTTCAAGGCTCTATGATGAACAGAAAAAAAACCCCTTATGGATTAGAAAACACTTATACCTTTTCAAAATAGAAAGTCTGAGAAAAACTCATTTAAGTTTGTAAAGGCATAAAACCAAATCTTATAATGCCCGTAAAGCTCTAATTTTTTAATATGTTATCTTTCAATGTATGTGTTGTTGTTCTACATTAAAGCACTATTTTAATTAAATATGACTGCGTGAAAATAATTTTTTTTATTCAAATTAAATTTTTGCATAATATTGATAGCATTTCATTGCGACGACAGTTTATTCACGTTAATCTTAACCTAATATTTTCACAAAAATTTTGAAACACAAAGCATTTAGGTACAAAATAATAATGATACCAACTTAAGCTAAAAAGAGCCAGGTTTGTTCATAAAATTTAATTTTTCTTCAGTTTTAGTTCGGGAAATTAAGGAAGTCTTAGCTCTTGCTGTGTACGACTTTAAAATATTAAAATATAGTACTACAATATGTTTTGTATAATGTAGCTTGGTACATCAAGAAAATATTCAGTTTTATCTGCAGTACTTGAATTCAGAATATTTGTATTCGGAAGCCTGATTGCAGTATCAGCTGGGGACTGATTTTTAGATACATCACTTTCAGTAGTATTCCATCTCTTCGAAATATCGTTTCTCATAGCAACTTGAGAATGTTTTAGCCACGGCATATTCTCAACAGAAAGTATTAATGATAAAACTTCTAAGTTGTATAAATTATTTTTTTAAGCCAAAATTGGCTTTTAAATCAATTTTAATTAATTAATTATGATAATTCAGAAAACTCAAAACACAATCAAACAGAAATGATTTTTATAATGAAAATTGGAATTAATAATCATTTCACACTAAAAGAATTGATTGTGCTCAAAAACATTTTTAATGGATTCAATTAAGAGTGGAAAAAAAGCTTTAAAATGAAATCGAAACCAAAACCATAGCTCAGAAAACTTTAAATATCTTAAAAATTAATTTGTTAACAGATCTGAAATTTGGTGGCAAGCTTCTTAATGATATAAGCCACAAGAAAATGCAAAGGACTTTTTTTAGTAATCATGAAATTTGTGGGTACTGTGTAGACTTCTAATATAAGAAACTTGGTTTTTATTACAATAATTTAATTCACTTTGTGCCAATATAATATCAAGCTTATAAACACATATTTTTCAGAAAATTTAAAATAAGAGTTTTTGTTTTAGAATCAGCCGAATATGACCTGTTTGAACTAAATCGTCGCACTGGTCAAGTTACAATTCGTAAGGATCTTCCAGATGACTTACACCTTCCTATAACCCTAGTTATAAAAGCAACACAAATGGATAACCCAGATCGTTATTCTCTGACAACCCTGACTGTGGAAAGCGACAGTTTAGTTCCTACAGATCTGAAATTTTTACAAACAGATTACGTGACAACAGCTTTAGAAAGTGCTCCTGTTGGCCAAGTTGTAATCACTGTTCGTACAACAAAGCCAAATGATAAGGTATGTTTTTAAAGATTACTAAGAAGAATAAAAACATATCTTACTGAATTAAAGCCTTCTTTGTGTGTGAATTAAATTAAGGAATATTTATTCCGTATTAATATGAAAAGAACTATCTGTCTACGATATAAAGATGAATAATAATATTTGTTTTCTTTTATTTTCAGCATGTGAGGTTTGAATTACACGAAAATCCGACCGAAGAATTCGCTATTCAGAATACGTAAGTATATAATTTTCAAAATGAAATGGTAGATGTATAAATATCTTCTGTGTATCCAGAATCTTTTCTCATGTATTTATGCATTTTAAATTATTTTCATCTTGCATTAGAATTTTTTTTACTAGACATATCTATTTATCTATCTATCTCAATATATGTTCTGACACAAAAGAATTTATGTAATCAGAAGAATTATAGCCACTATTATGGAACAAAGTATGTATGCGTATAAGTGATGATGCATCAACAATTACACTTTCAATGCTAATGCAACACAGGAAATTGTGGTGTTTATTCCATAGGGAAATTCGAACTTTGCTGTCTGGTTCGATGTACGATTTTGTTACTATATATGCCTCAGAGATTCACACGACAGTATGAACAGTCGATGGACTTTGAATAGGGCTGTATAGAAGTTGTTTAGTGAAGAATTCAGTGAAGCAGTTTGGTTGAACACAAGAATAGGTAGCCACCTTTATCAGAGTGATATGGTATTTGCTCGGTGTTAGCAACTGGATCAGGGAAAAAAGTTAAGTCATTACAAAGTTTTTGGACATCTCAGGAACATAACTGGGCGTAAGAATTACGGGAGAGGTCAAGTCTGCCCCAGAAACATGGCTAGCGTCGATTAGACGCTATTTACCCCTCTACAAATATCTAGTGGTATCAAGGAAAACCATTCAGAGAAGACTGACCGACGTTGAACTTGGGAGTCGAGTCTTTAGATGCCATACGCGACCCCTCAACATAGACAGTGTTAACTGGGTTTTTGCTGATTTCGGTCCTGGTGAAGTGTGTCGGATTGGAAGCGTTTAATCTTCAGTGATGATTTCGGCCTCATTCCCAGTGCTCATGACTAACTACACATGCATCTAGAGGCAACCAGGACAACAGTTCGATCCGGCATTTTTTAGTTGAGATGCTATAATGCAAGCCTCTATTACACAAGATGAGGCAATGTGGGAAGTTATTCGTTGGGACACTTGATCCCTTTGAGTAGTACTTCAATGCGCTTAAATGACTCATGGTTATACGTCATCAACATTTTAGCACTGGTTGTACTGTCTATGCTATGGAAATACTCAAATGCCATTCATCAAAAAGACAACGTATGGCCCATGCTGCACAACACTCCCTACAAAATGTTTTTTAAAATATCATGAACTCATCTGTCCTGCTCTGATCACCAGATTTTTCACCAACAGAGTGTTTATCGTTAGTAAGTAAACAGAGCATTGCAACTCAAAGGCAACTGAAACTGTTCTGGAATATCCCTTAATTACATAATTGCAAAATTTATAGCAGAATCTGAAGCAGGGAGTCATATGGGATCTAATTGAATTGATGCTTAGTGTTAGAGTTTAAGTTACTGACTCAGGTGGTTTTGCTTATTACTGATATGTAAATTATTTCATCCCATACCTTCCTAATACAAAGATTTTTTGTTTGAATTTATAATAATTTCCTCTTATCTCCGCATACACTACATTTGTGTAAGGTTTAATGACTGTAACTCCATTTCTTTTGGGTGCATATATACGACAGCAATTATAATTATATATGTATATTAGCCTTCCAAAAGGTACAACCGGTCTTTTGTAAATAATTTGGAATGAGATGAACATAAAAACTTGAAAAAATTCAAAATAATTGTACTTTAAGCAGAAATTTGTTGAATTTTACATATTTTTAACATCAAGCACCAAGATATCAGCACTTTGATGGCCCTGAGAATTGGCCTCTTTTTGATTCTGAATTTTCAGATTCAAATTCATCCTAGAGTCTGTGGACTGCTCTGCGAGGCATACTTAGACGCCTGTGGAAATCCCATTTTTTCTATCTGTCTGATAATTCACCATCTTAATGAATCAGGCAAACAAATTTCCTAGAGATAACCAAAAATTTTTTGTTATAACAATTGAAGATCAACAAGCACAAAGAATTTCCTCACAAATTACAGAAAAAAAGATATTCACAGTTTCCTCCGACTACTATATAAGTGTCTGATTACTGGTAGACTACAAAAATAGTGGTGGATGTAATTTTTTCATAATGTTTTATCGAACTGACTTAGGATAATTCATATTTAACCAAATTTTTACCTCCGTTTTTTCTTTCTTTTAGAGGTAAACGTCAAACACACACGCACAACTGGCTATACCTTAATTAATAAAAGCTAGTACATAAATATATTTAAATTTAAAAAAACCAAACAAATAATCAGGACAACCTACCCATAAGTAAATATTCGAACATTCTTCCTAAATAGTAGGAAAAAATACATGTGATGCAGAAACAAAAGAAATTCAATATGGAAGCTCACACTGATAAACCTAGTAGGCTGATGACTGCTTTTAAGTAGTGTTGTTCCTAATTTTAAAGGCTAGAGAGCCAATTTTCCTTGCCTTTACTTATAGTGTTGAGGAAATATTCAATTAATTCATAATGAATTAAACATAAAAATATATTATAAACAAATGAAAAAAAAAATTAAACAGCAAAATTTTTGCCAAAATAATAAAATTAGAATATAACCAATTTTGCGAAAAGTGCAAAAAATAAAGCATAAATTGAATGAACAAAAACAAATTAGAGATCATCTACACCATTCATATGAGATATACTGTAACCGATTTATTCAGAAATAGAAAAAATATAATTAAAAGAGATATTTAAAATTAAAAAATATATATATATAGGACTCAAGAAATATTTTTAAATGTTATTTTGGTTTTAATGTTATTTGGCTATTGAAAATATATTTAAATAATTTTTTTCATGCATGATATAATCACAATCTGCTTGCACTAAATGAAGTAATTCATTTTTACTAGGAAAAAATTCAAATTAGAAAATAAAAGCATTTGTAAATGAGTGAGTTATATTTGAAGATAACATTATATATATATATATATATATATAGTTATGTTTTGCATTTTGTTTATTCACTATGTCAGTACTTCTCAAACTTTCAATGTTTGCGACCCAATATTCAAACAGAATTTTCATTGCTCAGTGCCCCCTCCATACAAATAACAATGTATTGAGTTCAATAATACTATACTTTAACCTCTTAAGTGCCACCGGCGTATATATACGTCTCACTTAACCAGTGCGTTAAATGCCTTGGACGTATCTAGACGTCTTTTCAAAGTACTATATCTTCTGTGCACTGCTATCCATGCCATTATTTCGAAGGCTTTGGAATGCAACAAAAGGACCCTGACAGTGTTTGCAAATTATTTAATTATTTCAGAGGATTTCCTTATAGTGTGTTCCATTTTCTTTCCCCCACATACATCACATACGCTCACCTACGTGGTAAACGGAGGCATTGGGGAGCAAATCGCGTAACTTTTAATCGGAAGTTAAGGGATTATTTATAAACCATACAAAAATTACAAAGTTAAGTGTTAATTTTTGTATATAATTTTATATACGACAAGCCCATGGGATCAGCGGCAATTATTAAACTTGTTCTTAACTTATCATTGTCAAATAATTATAAAATACATCGTTCAGTACTGATACATTTATAAGTGTATTATATCTCAGTGCAAATGTTAATTTTATTTTTTTATCAAGTCAGAATATATTTTTTGTTTATTTTTAGTAAATTAATAATTTTTTTAAATAATCTTTTGTTTTCGACTTTTAAATAGTCTGGCGCCCCCCTCGTAGAGATCACCCCCCCCCTAGGGGGTGCGCTTCCCACAGTTTGTGAAACGCTGCACTATATAGATAATATTTCATAAAATACATATACATATTCAGTAAATATGAATATATGTTTCAGTTCCAAGAAGATACACCAATTATATAGAAACTAAAATCGTTTATTTTATCATAAATATGGCTATAAATTATTTGATCTTATATTTGTGAGAAAAAAAGTATTGATTATGAGATGAAAATAATTTTTTAAATATTTTTCTTTCAGAGGTGAAATTATTATTGCCAAACCTTTGGATTATGAAAGACAGACCTTGTATTCTCTTCGAGTAGTTGCTTCGGATGGAAAAACGGTAAACTTTGTACTATTTTCAAAAGTATCCATAAGAACTTTCTGTATAAATTTAAATTAAGAAAATGTGTTTTTCGTGTTCTTCATTGTGTATATGCTAGTATTAAATACAATTTATTTCGCTTGTGCTTGGTTTAATTTATTAATTTCTATTAATACATTTATTAAAATACCATTACTTTAAATTTTCATACTGTAAGTAAAACGCTATACCTGTTTATAGTTTGAGAGGTTTGAATAATATTTTTTTAAGTTGTTAAGACGTTACTTATTTTAAAAAGCTGTTAATCTTTTTAGAAATTCTGCTTTAAAACATTGTTTTCTCAAATTTGGAAAGTTTGAGATTAAAATTTATGTTTGTTTCATTGGCTTTTTTCGATTAATATAATGCTTGTAGCAAATCATAAATAAATAAATAAAAAAGTTTTGAAAAAAAAAACAACTTATGAATTATAGAAATTTAAAGAAAAAAAAAATGAGAGTATTTTTTTTTACCAACTGACAGAAAATTTTAATTTTAAAAATAAATCAATCCTGTATTGATGATAATTATGTTATGCCAAAAACAAACCACTATATAAGACAGATAAAAGAAAATGTGAAATCTGTTATTAGTTATTTTAATGCAAAAATACCCATTAATTTTTTCACTGTTTTTACCTCTAAATTTAAAAATACTTATATTTCTGTTTCAGAGTGATGTTGCATGGGTAAATATTACTATTATGAATGTCAATGATAATGATCCTACGTTTTCTCAGCCTCAGTACAACTTTTTAGTAAAACAGCAAGATATGAGAGTTGGCAGTCTGATAGGAACTATTGAAGTGAGTAAATGCTTTCTTTTAAATGTTTTATAACCCAAATCTGTATATCTATTAAAATCTTTTTAATTTATTTAAGTTCTTAATACATGTATTATGAAATGTTTTCTGTCACTAAAATGAATACAGGCTTTTAAACATCAAAAACTTAAGTTAAAATATATATTTTAATGTTAAAAATAAGATTAAAACATTGTTGGTAACCAAATATTCAACACCCTGAAGGAATCTTCTAATAAGCGTAAAATTTGTAGATCTCGATACGATACGTAAATGATTAGCATGACAATACACGTGTAAATCATGTGCGTTAGTAGTGCTTCCTACGAGTGCTGTAGTAAAGGAGAACAAGAACTATTTTTTTACGAGAGAACTTTCTGTATATCTCGTCGAAGTAAACGGAAGTTATTAGAGCACTTTCCTGAGAATAATATAGAAAGAATTATGGTTAATAGAAATTGCAAATTATCCTTCCGAGAAACCTGTGATCGCGTACTGGACAAAATCAAGCCCCAATTGTGTGAATATACAATCGATGGGAAGGATCGATCAACGTTAATCACGTGAGAGTAAGTATGTCTTACCTACGGCAATGACGAATTGCTATTTTATTTGAAGAACCAAACTTAGTTCAATAATTAAATTATATTGAGCAACAATCTGTGACAACCCATTCAATTCTATTTCGTCTGCAGCATAAAGGCAATTATTGAGATGACATTTGATTATATACCTCAGCCGTATGTAGTAGCAATTGTTCGTTAAACGCCAAACACATAAATAAATGAATTGTAATAACATTGTCTTTTCAGACAAATTCTGTCAACAAAACTACTATGGTTGTATACAGTTTTAGCTGCACTGTGAGAGAGATTGTATGATCCTAACATTATTGATTGCTATGCTCATCTTTCATTGATGTTATGGTTAGGGGTACCATGATATTTTATCCTCACCTTCCCTTAAAACGAATTACTATTTCACTCTACAACCATTGATAACTCTGAAGCTTTTCTCCTTTTTTCCCCCTTCCAAACTAAGCTTTGCATGCGGTCAAGTTCCAACAGGATAATACAACATCGCACTTGGAACACAATGCTCAGTAATTCCTCTTTTCCCCCAGTTTGCACTGCTGCCTTGACCAACTTTTTCTTCTAATCTGTAGCTCATTTAAAGCCTGTATTAGATGATTGGCAAATAATTGACCCAAAATAAACCAGCTACTGATACGCCAGATTAACTTTGGGAGTGTAGAGTGAAACAGCAAGGCTTGACATACCCCAAAAACACATTCAAAGCATTTTTTTCACGACGGCAAGGCGTGTAGTAGCAATTTCTCTCATCTATAGTGGCCATACAAAATATTTATTTCTTAGTTTTCTTCATATCGAATGAAGCTGTTATTTTAATCACACCACACTTTTTTCTTATGTTATTTATGAAGTTAATTTGGCTTTGATATTCTTCTTTATGGTGCCTTTTTGGATATCCAGCAATGTATATAAATCTATCAAATTACTCGTGGAAATATTAAAATATTAATATAGAAATCTGCTTCTTTAATACGTAAGCGAGGTGTATAATAATTAATGTGTGGTTCGATTCATATATAATGTTATATAACTTCTTAAGTGATCAATTGTTTCAATAATTTTATTTTGTGTATTCTATTCAGGTTAAGGATGGCGATGTGAATGATTCAATCGAGTTAAATCTGAAAGGCACTTACGCAAGGTAAAAGAAATAATTTTTCTGAAGAAAATATAAGTTTACCAATGACATATTTTCTTCGTGTTTTTACAATATATTTCATAGAAAACTGAATAAGACTTTGAAATATTATTGAGATATACATATGATTTGTATTTAAGATTACAGTTTGAGAGTAATTTTTTAATATGCTTGTGAATAATTCTAATTTTATTTAACCATTGAATAATTGTCAACCGCAAATATTTAATATTTAATCATGCAATATAATATTCAATCATTTCATAAGAAGTTAAAATTTGACTTTATTTTAAGTCATTAATATATATTGACTTAAATTTAACATCATCTGCATTATGCTATAACTAATTTTAACATCATTGTCACTTACGTTATATAACTCATAATATTTTACAAATAGAAATGAAATTTTGTTCTAATATGTATGATCTCTTTGTCCATTCCTCTTTATGAAACATATATAACTTAACAAATGAATATGAAATCTTGTTC
>BMAV01004685.1:380730-402471 GCA_019973955.1 Trichonephila inaurata madagascariensis | reverse complement strand
TCCATTCCTTTATGAAACATATATAACTCAACAAATGAAAATGAAATTTTGTTCCAGTTCCTATGATATTTTATTATATTTATTATTCTGTGTACTATTTTTTTTATTTATGTTTAATATATGAAAACACTCAAATATGTCTCTTTTTTTAGAGTGTTCTCCATATCTCATAAAGGTGAACTACGTGTCCGCAATTTAGAATTCTTGAATGCAAGTACATGCCATATTATAGTCTTCGCCACTGATAATGGCGTTCCTCCTCGCCAATCATCTGCTCTTGTAACAGTACAATTTCCAGAGGATGTTGCTCAATCGAGCGTCTTCAAGATTAAAAAATCTGACAGCTCTCTACTTCTGATGATTGTATTTGGAGTTCTTCTGGGAACTTTGATAATTGTCATCATAACACTCACTATTTATATATTGAAAACGTAAGCCCATTTCATATGTTAGTAGAATTTTTTTCGGATTAGTTTTTCATCAAATGAAAATATTTATTTGTGTGTTGAAGGGTAATAAAATTGTTACATGAGTGAAAACTTTTTGAGAAACCTAAAAACATTTTGACTAATACATTTAGCCTCTCATGTTGAATTAATTGTAGCAACACATACTTTTTCATGCAGTTGTGAAATTTTTTTCATACCTTGTAAAAATGTACTTGATTTATAAATTTATATGTATTTTCGAGTCTGTGTTTCTGCCCTATAGTTGAATATTTTACCTTGAAAGCTTAAAATGTTCTTTACTATATATATTTGTAAATTAAAATATTAAAACATAATTCTAATTTAAATCATTTGTAAGAAAATCTATCTGAAATTTCAAAATCTATCTTATATATCAAACTTTATGACATTTTTAAAACTTGCGAATTCCTTAAGCTAAATTAAAATAATGATAAATTACATAAATAAAAATGCTATTTGTACTTTCTAAGGTATTTATAGCTGTTTAAATATAGTGAAAGGTGGAAAAGTGTAGTACTTTTAAAATTATAATTTCTTAATACAATTCTAAGGAAACGTTTTATATAATTTTTTTAAAGAAAAACAAGTTGCATTTATTTTTATTTATTACACCTGTGATACCCTCCCTCCTCCCTGGGGGTACAATCTCTTCATCTACGTGACCTAGATTTGTGGGAGGTAAGAATTGATCACCCAAGTTGGCCATAATAAATACAATTTATTATTATCTAAATATATTGAACAAAGCAAGTCTTACAATAGGAAGGCAATCAGGAGTGATACATAACGTATCCCTAAATTCTATGTAAATAAGCTCCTGGAATCTTAACCACTTATCTTTAAGCAAAGTTATTCTATGAATCTTAATCTTCCTTAATTTTCTTAACTCGCTGAAGCCCGTTCTATAATTACGCTTCTAAGCTTAATTCCATCAGCTCACGCGGTGCTCAGCATCTCAGCTTCCTTTCTTTTTCTCCTGCAAGTACAAAACTTCTTCTCCTTTGCAATTACAAAACCTTCACTATATAACTACTAACTAATCTGAATATCACGGTTTCTTCTTGAGAGGATTGGCTGTGAAATAACCCAATTCTGGCCCCAAAGATTCCCCAAGTGGATTAGTATGAAGACACGATGAAGCCCCGTCACACATCATAGAATATATATAAGTATTGAGCTATAAAATATCCTAATACACATTGAAGCTTTGTTAATGTAATACACCTTTCTCTTCTATTTCTTGATCAGTGAATCCTTTATTCACTTTCGTAAGCAATTGGTTCAAAATACGATTAACATTATTTTTAACATACAGTGTTTAAAATACAGTAACAGAAAAGCTTATTTACTTCAGAATATGAAAAGAAAAATAGTTTGTCAAATAAATATATCTTTGTTCAATTATTTATTTTAATACCGCTTATTTTTACTTATTCTTTTTAAAATTTATACAGCAAATATGTGATTTACTTATTTTAAATTTAATATTAAATTATAAAATACATGGATTGAAACTTTTTTGAAGTTATTTTATTATATTCTATCATTATTTTTTTCTGTTTAAAATTAACAAACTTGTATTTGTATTTAGGAAGCAATACAGAGACAGAATTCCTAGTGTTGTTTCCTCGGGTGGCCAGCCTATGGTGAATAAAATGGCTACTTACATATCAGGAGGTAATCTTCAAAGTAACAATAACAACAAACCTCAGGGTGGACAGAACCATAATGCTGTGGAGCATCAGTCAGGTGTTGAAAACCCAGTATTTAATATGGCAGATCATAATCATCAAGGTACTATACATAGAGGACAGTTACCTCCCTCACCATCAGAAGTGAGTGCTTGGCAAGGTAATGGAACCTTGAGAGATGATCATCAGCTAGGAAATTTCACAACAAGGCCCGGAAGTGGTTTAAGTAACGGAAAGGTTCAAAATATTTACTGGCCAAATGGATCTATTCCTCGAAGAGTGAAAAAGCTAAGCTGGGAAGATGAACAGCCAAATAGAGTAAGGATCTGTTATTAGATGTTCTGAATTATCTTTCTATTTACTTAAGCTTTCAAGCTCATATTAATGCATGCTTTTTGATATGTTTTTTTACTGTCGTGACTAGAAAGTATTGCTCAGTATATATGTACATATATATACACGAATGATATGTTTAAAAACATGAAAGAATCAACAATAAAACAAAATACTAAAAAGTCACACACGAAAAACAACACATGAGCACACACTTTAAATATTTAAAAGGAGGAAAAGTTATACAATGAAAAAAAAAGACATAAAAAAATACAAAAAAAACAAGACCAGGGAATCAAAAAGCAAATTAGGACTTAGGATTGAATAAATGGGATTAAACTATTACAGCTTGAGGGTACCTAACTTCCCTTTGCAATATGTACCAACCTTTCTTCTATATATATGTATTTATTTATATATATTTAAAGTATATTTAATATTTATGTATATGTAACGATTTGAAGTAAGCACATCAATAACTTTTCGGGAAAAACAGTTTTTTATCAAGCCAGGCATTGAACACATCTTCTCAGGACAACAAACCAACGCCAATTGTTCCGATTTTTAATTGGACTGTATACTTATTTCCAAGACTGCTAAATCATCATATTTTAGCTTAGGTTTAGATTGGAGAGTAAAGTGTGGGAATGTACAGGCGAAGACCATAAAAATTAATGAGCTGGGATTGAAATCTTGTGTTTGGACTATCTTCCTGAGAAATTATTAGATGTTTAATTTAAAAATCGAATATATATGATGGGAAAATAAATTTTAGAAGGGAAATGGAATTTTATTTAGATTATAAATTAATTATTTTTACATATATATAACTTGATATTTATAGTATTTCCATTTCCTACGTATTTATCTTGTCAGTTGTAAATATAATCCCTTTACATATATACTTTTAATTGCTATATAAATTTCAAAATATATTTACTGCTTTTAAAAATTGTCCAGTTTTGTCTGGAAGTTATGAAATGAGTATTTTTGATTTTTTTAAAATTTAATATGAAAAATTATTTGAAAATTAATCAGGTAAAGTTTATTTTTGGTATACATTTTTTATACTATGTGTCCCTTTATTTTTCTTACATAATATTAGTCACATATTTTACACCTCTTGCTTAAATTCTTTGTCGTTTCATGTTTCTTTCCTAATTTGTGTATAAAGTTATTTGAGAATTATAAATGTAAATTTATTTATATTTTTATATTTTTAGACCGAACTTGATCCAGATGTTAGTGTTACGCCACTTGGTAAGACCTGCAATGATGGACTTAAGCAGCCTGGATTAACTGTGTACTTTTGAATGCAAACTGTTGACTCTCGTATGTGTCAGAAGTATATTTACGTTTATGGAGGGATATTGAAAGTTTTTGCTGCAGTTGCAGGCAAATTAACAATTGTTATATCATTGCAAATGGGAGGATAGAAAATCCTTTGAATTCCTTGAAATTCTGTGATAAATGAAGAAATGGACTTCACTGCTTTGTGCTGGGAGAAACATGTATGTGGTTTCCTTAAAGTTAGAATTTTTAAACTAAAATGGAGACAAACTGCAGACCAAAATAACTTTCTTTTGATAAGTGCGTGTTTTCAATTGTTTACTAACAACTGAAACATGGAAATAACTGAAAATCTTTTGTAATACATATTTATTACAGTTGGAAAACTCATTTGGTGGATAGCTTTTGTATGTAATTAATCGTACTTAAATAAGTCATACTTAATTATCACGTAATAAACAAGTTGCGATTTTTTATATAAGAAACATTACGTTACATCAACGATTTCGAAACAAGAAAATAAGTTACAAAAATACAAACAAATATTTTTTATCCTTTTATTTATAGTTTCTGAAAAGATATTTATGTATAAATTGATAAATACTTTGAGTTTGTAATAGTGTTTTTGTGATTCATACTGTGTGATTCTTTACTTCAAAAATGATTAAATTTTCATATTTTGTTTTCTTTTTTTACATTCAAATGATATTTATGAAAGATACAATTGAATAATTGTATAAACTTTTGTGTTTTTAAATTGATTTAGCAATGAAATTTTTTTTACATTCATATAACATTTGTTGACTTATTTGTGACCTTTAATGTTCTTTTTATTGTCTTTTATTTGAATTTAATTAAAGATTGTGGATTGTCTACTTATTTCTTTAAAATACAAAAATTGTTCAAATTTTGAATATTTATTTTTTGAATTTTACTAGGCAACGTATAAATTTGTTTACATTTTACTATCCATTGCCCTTAATTCTGTCTTATTTTATGATTAGTTAGTTATATTACGCTTATCATTTTTCTATTTCCTCAATACTTTTCTTTAATATAATTAATTACCTCTCTCTCTCTCTCTCCTTAGAAAATTTTAAATAATTTCTTCCAATAAATTTTCATTCACGAATTGGATTGACAGGAATGATTTATTTTGTAAAAGATTTCTTTTAATTGTTCTTTTTCATAGGGTGTAAGGCCTAAAATCTTTATGCCTACCAAAAAAAATGTTCAAATTCCATAATAAATTAAAAAGTATTATGTATGTTATTGAAAGTATTTTTAACAGACTCAGTATTATCACTACCACTATGACAAGCTTTTTTTGATGAAGCTAAATTCTTTAAAATGGTAAATTCTCAATGAATTGCGTCCGATTATTTAAATTAATGTAATAAGTTTTTCAGAAGCAAATTTCATCGATATAGTAGAGATATTTTCACATTAATTGTATGAAAAACTTATGAAATCCTGCATCTATAAAAATGTAAAAGATCGTTCTTGTTTACTTATTAAATATTTCTTAAAAGTTTGTTTTCCATTTTTCATTTGGAGATGTAACGATACTTGTTGGACTGTCGCTATCTATCTGTTGCTCACATTCCATTTTTTTTATCGTTTTCATATCTAATTCATTTTTGTACGATATGATAGTTTTGAAACATTTAGTATTGCATTTTTGTTGTGTATGACAGTGGGTGAACGTTTTTATTTTTATAAAAACCCATTTCATACATACTTTGAAAAGTAATTCTTGTTATAAAGCTTGCGCTCTATGTGAATAATCTGATCATTTCTCATGAATCGCTAGCGGATTAATGCTGGCCAAATTTTTGTGTAAATACAAGTATTGTATTTTTTTATGAATCTTATATGTTCCTGAAGCCTTTGTAAATAATTTTACTGACTGTCTTTTATTTGAATTGTATGCTTATAATAATATGTATGAATAAAATGTGCATTGCCACATATACAAAAATACAAGCGTCAAATCTTAGAAAAAGTAAAAGAAATTTATTTTGAAAGTGTTACATCTTTATGATTATCATTTTATGTTACAAATTGTTTTTTCACTTCTCTATCTACACAGTAAGTAACGTTGGTATCCATAACTGTTGAAGCAAAAGTATTATTTTGAAATACAAAGCTCATAGGGGTTAATTTGCAATTGTTTTAAATTCTTTTGGAAATATTTGTTGAGTAAAAATCTTTAATAGTATTTATGAAGTTCCCAAGAGCTGTGTGCCTATTAACTCATTTATCAAAGTACTAAAAGAATTCTTTTTTTTAATGCTGATAATTTTAAACTAAGATTTATTTCAGTAAAAAGTTAGTTTCATCTTCTAGAAACAATTATCGGTTAGTTTCGATTTCTTTATTTTATTTTAAAATTCCAATAAATAACGCATTTTTTCATAAGAATATTTATGTTTAAATGTTACATGAAAAAGAATTATTCACTGCAAAAAAATATATATATATATTTTTAACATATTCGTCCAATGCACAAGTGCCTTTGAAAACTAAAAAAGTTGCCTTCACTGTAAATTTATATTTGCCTAGGAATTAGGTAATGAAACATATTTATTCATAAATATGTAAAATTATTATAAAACTAATGATTTACCCTATACTATTATTAAAAATATTTAATTATTCTTGTCTACTTAAAAGTTTTATCTGTTTGATGTTGTGAAGTTTGTTTATCAAATTTATTTTTTATGTGTATATTTCTACAACAATGCAATTTCTTCTCATTAAATTTTAAATTAATGCTAGAATTTTAAATTTCTTCTGGAAAGAAATATGAATTTCTTCTTTCAAGATATTTTTCATAGTTAATTAGTTGAATTTTTCTCATTTATATAGGAATAAAGTATACCGTTTAAACTAATTCACTGTACAGATACTTCTTTTCATTTTATTGTATTCTTAAGGTTATTCCTATTTTAAAATTGGTATTTTATACAGAAATTCTGCTAAAGTATCAAAAAACATATCTTGGAAATGTGCCTGATGTGAAATATGTGTAGATATCATTCTATTTTGAAGCAAAAAGGTTTTTTTATGCAAAAAATAATCTGTTATTCAGTCTAAATAAAATCAATAAGTGTACATTTTATAAAATTTCAAATGTTTGAATAAGTATTAGATCTGATTGTTCGTTTAATAATTTGTGTATTTTTGATGAATTGTTGCATTTTGTACATATATATTCTGTGCTTTTGTATATGAAAGGTTGTGTAAGCATTTCTAAGTTATTGAATATCTTGAATTGAATAAAGATAAGTTTGACTTAATACGTTTCATTTTCATTTTTCATTCATTCAAACGTTCTTGGCTGAGTATTATGTAGAAAAATTAATATTTTTATAATTACAAATGAAATCTTTAAACTTCATGCAATAACTTCTTACAATTCAGTGTTTTAAGTTTCATGCCTTTTTACACTTAACTTATTTTAGTATTTTGGTTTTTATCCTATGAAATGTTATATATATATATAAATTTTAACAAATATTTATTTTTCTATCTTTATCTGAGAAAATAAACTAATGAGAACATTCGTTGAATATGTTCAGTTTCTTATACAAATATTTCTTTTGGATTCTATGGAAATGAAGGAAAATCGCATTGTAAAATGGGAAACAGTAATTAGAGAGTTCAAAAGGAACGTTTTTGAAAATAATTGACAATCAATCCTTGATTCTTTCACTAAAATAAGGTGACTGAATAATTTTTCTGATTATGAAAAAATGAATTACAAACGAAAGCTATTGTATATTAATCAATAGGATATTGTTTTTGTAAAAAAACTCTTTTTTATTGATGTATTAAAAGTGTGAAAATATATTTATTTTCTGATTAAAAATACATCAACATGAATAAAAATAAGCATATATTTGCTTGTCGAGCTTTACAAGCAATTTTTGATTACTAAAAACATAGTTTTGAGTTTTAAATAAATGTAAAAGATATATAAAGATACTGAAGACACATTTCTGTTAATAACTGATGGAATACAGGTACCATTTTGTTAAAAAATTTTTAACGGTTATCTACGTAAGCATTTATACTATATATTTTACTGACTTTTCAACATTAAGGCTTTCTCGTAGCTTCGTTTCCTATGATTAAAAATATTCATTCTAAATTTCCTTCTGTAATCATGGAATTCTGAGGGTTTAAGATATAATTATACTAAACATATATTTAATGTAAATAACCATCGTCATTGTGTTTAAGTTACTTTTGAAATATACATTTATTACTATTTGAAATTATTACATTTTGTATATAATTTTATATATGCCCGTGGTTTCACTGGTAATTATTAAACTTGTGTTCCTAATTTAGTATTGATAAATTAACTATCAAATACGTTACACAGTAATGATATATTTAGAAGTGTATTCTATCAGTGTAAATGTGTATTTTATTTTTTTATTATGTTAGAATGTATATTTTGCTTTGCTTTCTTTCTGTTAATTAATATATATATTTTTTAAAAAAAATAAATTTTTACTTTCAACTTTTCGATATACTCATGCTCCCCACGTAAGGTTATCCTGCCTCCCCTCTTGGGGGACGCTTCCCACAGTTTGAGAAATGCTGAGTTAGGACAGTATGTGTTTTTCTCTAAATTTATAAATTGGGATGGTAATTCTAGGAATAAAAAAAATTACGTTAGTTTAAAATGCCAAACACAAATTTAATATACTATTAAAACCAAACTTATTATAGTATGTAATATTTAGGTTAAAGATGTAGTAAATAAATTCTATGAGATTTTATCTTGTTTATTCGATTACAGTCTTCTTTTGTTGAAGATTCTTTCTTCAGTACCTTTTAACAATATTAAGCCGAAAGTTCAGGATTAATGATGCAAAATACATGATAACAAAATACGTGATATATTTACTCATATGCAATATTACCTGGTGTACACGCAGGTAAACATATTCCGTGCCGTTTCTATTTATTTCTCCAATTATCCTAAAATTCTGAGAATTTACTGTATTTCTGTATAAGTATTTCTTTATTGAAATGTTCTTAGAATATTTTTTTTAATATATCGTGTACTCTTTTCACAAGAAATATTCAAGAAAGCTCTATAAAAGCAACGGGAACAGTTGAGACTTTAGCTCATACCTTTTATTTGATAGAATTATATATATTATGAATATTGATTTAAAAAAATGGTTTATTACATACAATTTCAGGTATTTTAATAAACTTTCATTGTGGAAAATTCTGAGCCGGATGTTTCCCTTGTAAATGCCAGAATTATTATACAAACAATGAATAAGTAGCATAATTTTTAACAATTTAATGAAGCATCACACTCAGTCTAAATAAGAAAAATTTCCAAATTACAAAAATAAAATGTTTTTCTGTTTATTTATAAATTACAAAATATTTACACAGATAAATTCAATTTCCATTTTTATCAGAGTGTCTTTCTTTTTAATTTTAAGTAAAACTTCTTTTTATCCATCTCATTATAGTAAGTCAGCAAAGTAAACCACATAGAGAAGGTTAGTGTCCATTCACACAAAGCAGTTACAATGTATTTTGAGCTGAGCTGTAAGAGGCAAAAAGTAAGTAATAGCAATATTTATTTTTCGTCACTTAACAAGATGCCTAAAATATTTACTATGCCCTAATTAATGTAAATTAATAGAAGAAAAAAATAATTGAAAAAATTTAATTCTTAACAAATTTTAAGTGTTATTTTTCTAAGGAAATACGATTTCTACAAATACTTAAATAATTCAGCCTACTATTTCATACCAAGTTTGAGATTTAAATCTCATAATTATAACTATATAATTATTTATTTTGATAACAATTCTTGTGTGTTAATGAAAAGTACATAAACATTATTAAAGATTAATAAATTAAGGCAACTGTGTTAATTCTCATTGAATTTCCTTAATCTCTGTTATTCACGTTAATTCCTAAGCTAAAAATAGAGTTACATGGTTTTACAAAACCTTTCTTAAATTTGTACTTAATTTTTACTATGTAAATAAGTATATCACTATTAAAAAATTATTACCATTTAAATATAAATTTTTTGGATATAATTAATGTTTAAAATAAATTTATTGGGATTAATATTTTAATTATTTTATATTGGGATTAATATATTAATCTACTCAGACTAAGCCCCTAAACTAAAACTAAAAAAACAACAACAAAAAAACTAACTTTAGTTGGAAGAAGATAAATCATTTTCTCCATAGTTTGACCTTCATTATTGCTTAGTTCCTCAAAACCCAAGGCTGCAAGGGCAAATATTCCTAGAAAAAGGTATTAAAATTGTATGGATTTTGTTATGGTTTTTTTTAATGAATAAACAAATACGTTTTTTTAAAATTCTTTTACCAATAAAAGCCGCTGGTGCTGTGAAAAAACTCATTTTGCATCTGTATGGATGATGATCAGGTGAAACTTCACAATTCCAATAGAGCATAGCTTGTGAAATAACAAAAAAGACACTACTTGCCAACATTAATAGAGCTCCAAACATGTGCA
The DNA here is from genome assembly GCA_019973955.1 of Trichonephila inaurata madagascariensis. Classification (NCBI taxonomy): domain Eukaryota; kingdom Metazoa; phylum Arthropoda; class Arachnida; order Araneae; family Nephilidae; genus Trichonephila; species Trichonephila inaurata. The sequence continues at coordinate 392,144 of BMAV01004685.1, read as the reverse complement.
CACTTAGTACCGTCAAAACCTATAAAATACATGAAAGGACAATTATGATTCATATGAAAGAATTATTAGACTTCAAAATTTGAAAAGTTTAATGAGTGTAGTTCCCAATTTACGGAAAATTTTGTTTATAATTTATGTACAAAGGATTAGATGAATATCAAAACATAGGCTGGTGGAAATCAATGTTTTTGTCGCATTTTGACGACATATTATCTTCGAATACTAATGCTACAGAAAAGTAAATCAGATTCTTCAGACATCAACATTATAACCAAAATATTATTTAAAAACCAATTATCGTTGACTCGGAATAAAATATTCTTTGAAATGAATTCTTCAAAAATAAATTCTGCGTTTTCAGACTACGTAATCAATATACGAGAGTTTTGCGGGGTATATATGCCGTATGGACCCCTCATCCCTGTCGTTCAGAGTTTTAATTACAAGCCTATTGGTACTAGAATTGAGGTATTCCGAATTGATATGCGCTGATTGTGTGGAAGGCTATTTTAAAGTTTTAAGAATGACTAATTGGAGAACTGTTGCTAAGAAGATATTGGAACGGAAGAAGGTTCTTAAGAAAGCTTTGGCCTACCCAGGGCTATTGTGTCTATAGAAAAAGAAGAAAAAAATGTACAAAATATAAGTAACCCTGAAATTATGAATTTCAGAAAAATGAAATTAATGAAATTGAACAAAACTATTGGTCATTCAACACCACCAAGAAAGTATCCAACAAGCGTGAAACTGACTTCGATAAGGTATGATTGTCATTGTAGTGCACACGCAAATCACTTGCGCAAACAGAGCTGCCAACAAACGCAGAAGACTGTTTTCAGGTACTGGTATTGTACTTTCCCTCTGTCTTGCCGGAGAATGAGGTGTTCAGTTGAACATGTTTCTTAGTTTTACCTAAGAATTGTGATTTATACAGATGACAAAATATCCTTCCAAGAAATCGTTTGCTCGTGCTCGAGAAAATCAATACACAGTGATGTGAACATGAAATCAAATAATGCAAAGGAGAAGGGTCGATTGATGGGAAGGATTTCATCACAGCCTCGTCATACCATCAGACTTGAGGACATGGAAGTTATGCGTAATATGATGATGGAACACACCTCAACATCGAAGGCAAGGCCAGTCACATAGCAATGCATATCAGTCTGTAAATCCGTATATTAATCCTTCCTCTACACCAGAGGAGAATTTTTGCAAGATGTTTATTGCAGTGATGATCTTTGAGTGTACATCGCAGGGTTTTAAGACTGCATTATGTAGGGCGTTGATTATTTTCATAACCTTTTTTGATGTTGTACTTTTAAGTACACACATTGGGACAAAACTGCAATTCCTAACATATTTAAATTCAACTTATTTTTAAATGTGGTTGAGTTTATGAAGTTGTTGTATATGCTTTTCAGCTTCAGAACTGGAGTGTAGTTGTTTTACTTAAAATTTCTTTTAAAAAATAAATTTAAATCTTTGATTTTTATTTATTTGAATCCATATATAATTCTCTTTTCGTGCGTAATGCAAAAAACCAGTGAGCATGTTTTGTGCTGGAATAAATTTATTGTTATTTGCAAAACGTGTATTTTTATTTTCAGCCATTTGAATATTGCATATCTTATTTCAAATATGTTTAGAATGCACGGTCTAAGAAGAAGCTATGCCATTCTTCAAAAACCTCCCTTCAGACTATATTGGAAAATTGAGGACGTCGTGAAGTATGTGGGGAAAAAATCTATACAGAGTCGACTACTCTCAAAATGGGAAGTGAGCAATGTATTTTTGTGCTTGAATAAAAAAGAAAAATTGTTTTCGTTATTTTTATCCCGAATAGGTAAGTGTATCTTGTTACACATGGTATTAAAACAATGCAAAGAAATGTTGTATTGTTTCTTTACTTTAAAAGTTGTAAAATATTTTCATCTTTTGTGACCGGACTGTACTAAAAAGTACATATTTTGTTTATTAGCTCTAATTATCGATATTTTTTAGAATTTTGTATTTTATTGTATGAATGTTCTAATTTGCTTTTATAATATAATCTAAAAAGGTTTTAAGGAAATATTCCTTTTAATTCATAATTTGGGACATAAAGGTTTAATTCAGAAATTTAATAATAAAATAAAATTTCTTACACCTTTTTAAAAGTACTGAAAATAAATATTTGGCTGCTTTATTCGAAGAATAAATCTGGACATACTTTGAACAAACAGCTCGCTTAAATTATGAGTAAACTTTGCTATAAACATAAAAAAAATATGTCGATAAGCAAATCGGAATATAATTTGATAATGTGTTTTCAACACTTCTTACTTGATGCTTATTAATGTACATAATGAGTGCAATAATTGTACTCACGTTTAAACTAGAGTAAAATTAAATAACTTATTTTCAATAACTTTTTTTATAGAAAGGAACAAAAGAGTTATATAATTTTATGTCACTCAGTTTTTACTCAAGTGTTTTTTAGTTGCTTTATTTTTAATATTACTGTTGATAAAAGTATTTTTATCAATTATTTTGGTGTTTGATAATAGTAAAGTAGAGTTATTCAAACAAATTTTTACAGAACTAATGAAGTGTTTATATCAAAAACTTATGTTTCTACATTATTCAAACAATATATTAATTTTTAGTAGTGACTTAACCATGACATTCATAATGTGTGCTTGCCAATAACAAGCATAAATCACTCTATCTGGTAGACACTGAGCTAAAATAACATTATACTCAGATGCTCATAAGAAAATAATTTTTTTTTTTTGAATTACATCTAAAAAAGAACACTAGATTTCATTCTCGGTCTGTATAAAATATAATATTTTTTTTTTAAAAAAAGAAGGAATTTGATTTCTTGTTATAAGTTATTAATCATTTTGAGATATAAACTATAAGCTGATTTTGAGTTATAAGCTACTTATGAAATTTCAAGTATTAATTCCATTAATTGTATATATTTTACATTACAAAATGTAATTTTGAAGAGAATAATTAAAATGAGAAGGAAATCCTTAAAATGCAGCAATAATTATTTTAAAATGAAATCAATAATTATATTTCAAATAATGACAGATATATTTTTTATAATATAATTAAATTTTAAATACATATATAAACGCTTTTAAAAGCCATTCTAAGTGACTGTTGTCATTACTGTATATATTTCTTAAACGTACTTTTTTTAATGGGCTGTTTATTGGCAGCTAAGTCTCCAAGTGTGTGAGTCATTTCATAGTGTTGCCATCTAGTGGTTTCTCCCACTACCAGATTTTGACTCTTGAATTAATTTTAATTCAAGCTCTCCTCGGATGCTAAATATTGTGGGTGATTTAATTTTACCAACAGTACCAGATCCAAATTGATACTCATGGCATTTTTTACATGCCACATAATCATATGACATGCGTGCCTACGATTTTCGCATCCAGAAAATCTGTCAACTCCAGCTGCCGAGCCACCGAGCTGACTCTGAAGAGTACTAATTTATCCTATGCTGAATAAAAATTATTTTTGTGCTTGTATTAATTTTTTTTTTTTTGCATAAAAAGGTTACAAATGAAGTAATGTATTTAAACCACGAGTATTTACAGCAATTTTCTTTCTTTTCTCAGAAGAAATAAAATAAAAAAATGCTTTTATTGACAGAAAAATTCTACATAAATGAAAATACATAACTTTTATGATAAAGCACACGCATATTTTTTTTTACAATTTAAGGATTTTTTCTTTAGCAATTATGGTAAGGTAACCTTGCAGCAATAAAAGCATAATTTACGCAACGTGTGTGTGAAATTGAGGAAAAGTCATTGTTTGTAAATCAAGACTCTCCTTACCCATTCATATTTATTTGGAAGATCTGTGAAGGTAAATGGGGATGCACAGAGAAAGACCCAACTCAGGAAATAAAGCGTACCAAAGAAGAATGAAGCATTTTCCATCAACTCTTGCCCTTGAATCTTGCATGTCTTATGTATGATGAAGCATAAGATTATTCCTGCAATGATGAAGTTCAGAAAGGTGAAAAATTCATGAGTACAAGAACGTGGATCTTGCTAAATTTGGTTGTTAAATGACAAAAACCTATTTTAATCTAAATTGTATATGAAAATATACTGAATTTTAAGTATGAACTTGGAATATCAATAAATAATTTAGAAATTTATTTGGTTTTTCAATTTCTAATTTTAGTTCACACTCTCCTTATATATATATATTTATTTATACATATATCTTGTTCAAATTTTCAATCGTTAATAAAATACTTTTTATTCATCCACTCAAGTTCAAATAGATTTTTTTTTAAACTTGCAATGGAGAAAATTTGATGTTATAATGTTGTTTTTTTCAAATATTTATTCATTAATTAAGTTTAATTAATGAATAAATAGTAACAAACAAAAATAATAGTCCAACATCGTATACAGAAAGGCAAATGGAAAATTGCAAGGAAAATCCTTTTCTATTTTGCCACTTAATATTGCGATTCTGTCATAGGTATATACATATCTATATTAATTGTAATTATTTAATAAAAAGTAAAAATAAAATTTTTCTTTCTTGACCTAAGTAGGAATTGACTTAAATTTTTTTTTAATATTACTTGTTTTGTCATCCATTACTTTGAATGTTACTCAAAAAACACATGTATGATTTAAAGTTTGTTCTTGTAAAATACCATTGTTCATTTAGCTTAATATTAAAAAACAAGTTCCGCCTTCTTTTCTCTATATATATTTAAAAAAAAATTCTCGATGGTGTAATAGATATATTTATACGTAAGGTATAGTTAGTAAAAATGGGACGTAAAGAAGTTGAATTTAACTGAAGAGGAGAGACAAGAATGAATTTTTCGGAAAGAAGAACAGATGAAGAAAGTGTACGAAAGACAGATATTTTTAAAGAAGAGATTATTTGAAAACTTACATCCAGAACAGTTAGAAAAACTTTGTACCAGCTGGAGAACTGAAAATTAAAAACCTAAACAGTTAAAAAAAGGAAAAGAAGCATGATAGAACATAAAATGAAAATATTAGAATTAAAAGACGTAAACTAATGTTAGGCTTATATGAAGATGTATAACAAGTTGAATATTAGGACAAAGATGATTTAAATAAGGAATGTAAATTTTGTAGTGCATTGACATCTGAAAAGGAAATATCCGAATCGAAACATAATTACTGTTATCAAGGTAAAATCAAATTACCACCTCCAGATGAATATCCGACTGAAATTAAAGATATTTTAATTGGTACAACAGAGAAATAAACAAACATTTTAGGGAGAATATTAGAGATTAGGAACATCGTTTTGAAAAGGCACTAAATTAAAGTACAAATTAAAATGTGTCAATGAAGGCTTGAAATGTATGTTTTTCCTGCTTATGATGTATCGTAAAAAAACCTACATAATATATGTAAATTACAGTTTAACAATTCGAGCTATGAATATGAACAGTTGTATAATTTATACAATTGGAGTTGATCCGCCTTTAGGATTAAAAAAAATAATACTATTGTAAGTGTTTTATTTTTATAAATACTTCCTAATCTAAATTTTTTCATTTGTATGCTTTTATACTTTTACAAATATTTATTTTTATGATTTAAATTATTTTCTAGTAATAAACTTTTTGCGCAATCAAAGCATTTTACAATTTTATTCCTTACCCAGATTCTCGGGAAAAAAGTGTCTTTTACATAATATGCATTTAGATTTTAAAAAAAATTGATGAAAAGATCATTTTGACAAAAGTTTTTAATAATTGGAAACTTAAATGAAAAATATATATAAAAATAAAATAACAAGTCACAGAGCATTTCTACTAAAATTAGACAGTTGAACCACAAGCACGCACACACACACACACACACACAACACACACACACACACACACGCACACACACACACACACACACACACACACACACACACACACACACACACACACACACACACACACACACACACACACACACACACACACACACACACACACACACACACACACATCTGCTATTTTAAAAATTCAATTTTAACTTCGACGTAAACTGGAGATATGGAAGCAACATCTCCATATCATGCATTCTTAGAACTATTTAATTGACAATATGAGTCATAGAATAACTTAAAGCAGATTAGTGCATCTTAATTAAAACACATAAATTAATCATGTGGGAAAATCGAGAAGAAAAGAAAGAAAGAGAGTTGTGGTAATAGAGAAACTATCAGTTTACAAGTTTAAACTTCACTTCGAATAATATTGATTTTAATTTACTTTTACAAATATCTGTCCTTGAGTTAGAAGATCAATTTTATGAGTACAGGAATAGAGCTTTATGTAGAAATGTATTATATTTCTTTTCCGACAATACGAAGAAGGTCATGAATTAGTTGCCGAGTGCAGATACGAATTCAATTCCTAAAAATTAAGATTCATACCACTATTTCTTACAACAGAAATTAACATATATTTTCCCTTCCCGTATTGCTTGTAAATAAAAGGAATAATAATTGTTTTGATGAATTTAGCATAAATTTTGAGTTTTGTATTAAAAAGTTGTTTTTTTTTTAGATTTTTTTTAAGGTAAATGTTATCTTTACAAATATTTAACAGGTTTAAGCACTCGCATTGTTTAATTTATATACAGATTTTTAATCTGTATAATAAAGTGATTGAAAGTATTTTTGTACTTCTAGAGTTTCTTTATTATCTGTATACGATCATGAAAACTTTACATATTAGATGGCTTTAATAAGAATGTAAATATTAAATTACATTGAATCTCTTATATACATTGAAGAAAAGACAGTATTTATTAAATAAGAAACTATATTACCTATGTAAATTCAAGATTAAAGGAGTTTTACTTTGCAATGAATATTTTGTAATTTACATTTCAATGAAGCAAATCACAACAAATCGAAACAAATCATAATATTATTTAAGTAAATATTTGAATATAAATATTTATTGAAACATTTATTTTTATCCTTAGCTTTTCTACTATACTACACTTTTCTACATTACTGTTTCTATTTTATCTACATTTTTTGTCTATCAATCATTTACTACACATTTTGATGAAAAACATCTTTAATAGGAAGATCCAGTTTTTTCCCTATGATTTTTTTTCTGATTTCATCGAAAAGATTATTTAAAATTTCGTTAGTCTTTTTAATAGATACTATTATTTATTACAAATGTAACGATGAAAAAAAATGATGTGTAGCATTTATATATATTGGAGTTGAATAATAAATTTATATATTCCTTACCTAAAATTCGATAAGAAATATAATTTTCTAAGTTAAAATGATATGTAAATATTTAGGAAAAAGGATAAAAGAAGGCAACTTAAAATTTTAAAAGAGCTCAGTGATAGCATGCTGCAAGAATAAAATTTATGTCTTAAGAAGGAATGAATTATTAATATTCACGCTGGTTTAATATAAGTGCAATTAGCTTACGAATATATAACATCTAAACATAGACTTACACTCTTTTAATAAATATGAGTCACAATTTAAATTTTAATACTAAGTTTCAGATAATTTACATATGTATACATATTATTTGGTTTTTGAAGTGAAATAAGAATGTAGACAGTTTTTTCTGATTCATGTAATTTCTTTTAAAGTGAGTTGTTTTTAATAAAATATTTTCTGGAGCATTGATATAAATTAAAACAATATACAGAGTGACAGTTAAACTACGGATTGAAACATGTTTAACAGAATGTCAACATTATCTTTTATAGTGTGAACTTTCAATTATGATTTTTGAAGTAAATTGTGAATTTCAATTCTAATATAGTTTCTTCAATAGAGAAATAATCAATGCATTTTTCCTTAAAGCTATGTTTGTTTTAGATAAAGAAATAAAACTGTTAAAAGTACTACGTTAACAAAAAATACTAAAATTTGTATACTTACCAAAAAAACTTCCTGGAACTAAGAAAAATGTAAATATTCCACATTCAGGACTGAAACCAACAGTTTGACTGTAAAAGAGGAACGATATTTGTCTCCGCACATACAAATAATAAAAATGAAAAACAATTTATTTTGTTTCAATAAATGAGTCATCAAGATTCACCTCTAAAATTTTCTATAATTTGATCTGTAATATATCTTAAAATAACCCTTTGAATTTTTTAAATGCTCTTTTAAACATGATATTTCAAGAAAATTTGAGATATATCCTCAATTTATTACGGGTTCAATTTTTAAAAGAGAATAATATTTTTTAAAACTCTATATAAAGTGCATAATTTTAAGGTTAATTTTTAACAGATAAAAATGTACATGTGACAGTTTGGGTACTCATATTAGGATAAAAAAAATAGAAGGATTTCTATCAAAATAATTTAAACTTTGGGATTAATTATTCTTAATTTACATTGCATTTATCACAGTATAAAATATTTCAGAATACATGCGTAAAAAGGTTTTACACATGATTCAGAATTTATAACACTACTTATTCAAGTTCAAAGAAGAATTTAATCACCCAATTATATGGAATAATAAAGCACATACATACACATATATATACTGTAGATATAGTTAAAAGCACTTAGCTTATATGTTCACTGGAGTAAAATGCGTAAAAATGATGCAATTTCAGGATTAAAAAAGAAATTAATTAGAAAGATGCCGATCCAAATAAGCTTATTTTATCATTTTTCTTACCGTAAACATCCTCTTAATGATAAACACGTGCTTTTTCTATTTAAAAGTTCTAGTACATAAAGCCTTTACCTAATACATAACTCGATACATTAACAAATTTGTTTGTCGGGATTTCATTTTAGCTTTAATTAATAGATTTTTTGAAAAAAAAAATAAATAAATGTGTTGTAGTCACGCGTATGACGAAAGATAAATATATCGTCTCATATTGATCTTTCATCTTCTTAATATAGTCTTATATTGATCTACTTCTTTACTCAGAGTTAATGCATTCTTACCGAAAAACAAATATACTATGCTAATATTGAACTTTCTATTTAAGGCTTTAAAACCCTATTATAAGTGGTAAAATAATGTGTGTATATATATGCTCCCATACTAAAAGTAATGAATAAATAGCTCTCTCACTAACCTTATAAATGGAAGGGGAGGACTGAATATATTTTTCTGCAAAACGCTTATGTATGGGATGAGTATTCCTATCACTTGAAAGCTCAGAGTTAATAGCAGCAAATTACTACATTTAGCCATATACCTAGAAAAATAATACGATTATTAGCTCTATGTTTTCATGAGTTTGTATCATATGAGTATGTATCATGAATATATTTCATATGTATGAGTATTCCTATCACTTGTGAAAACTCAGAGTTAACAGCAACACATTACTACATTTAGCCATATACCTAGAAAAATAATACGATTATTAGATCTATGTTTTCATTAAAAAAATGGTAACCAAATCAATTAAATAATTTTTTTGACATATAATGAGTTGGTCAAAATCTGTTTTACATAATTTAATACATATTTCCGTAGATAGTAGATATGAAGCAAATATTTAAAAAACATTTAGGAAATCGATAAATGACAATTTTTTAAAATATAATAGCTCAACACATAAAAAATAACTGTTATATCACGAGAAAAACGTGTATTAAAAATTCTCATTATAAATAATTTTAAATAATCCAATAACCTCATTATAAAAATTATCCGGTTTCATTTGAATTATTTATTGAAGGTGAAAAAGAAGCACATGACTGAACAGTTTTTGAAAGAGGTTCCAGATTTCAGAGCTAACTTTTTTGTAAAAATTATTGCAATTTTTTGATTCACTTAACTTTATATTGCATTAATTAAGTAAATAATTTACCCTTTAGTATTTAATTTTTACATTAATTTTATTTTGAGCCTATTCGTAAGAAATATTTTTAGTGCAAATAGTTTAAAAATATATTTATTTAATTAAAAGTAAGCCATCATATATTGCAATCAATATTCAGTTCATTTTTTTCTGTAACAGAAACAAATTTAATCTTGATTAAATATTTAATTATTTTAATTCCTAAAGATATACAATACAATATCAATCTTAGTAATTTTGATATATGTTATAGACAATTAATAATTTTTTGTTTTAAATTTTTTCTGAGAAATTTTTTTTTACTTCAATCAAAAGAGAACTGCAAAAAATAAGATAATTTTCGATAAATGTTTATTACCTGAGAATTTAAAATTCGCTTTCAAAAGACTTTTTCAAGTACACGAGTTCTAATTTTTTTAACAGAAACTACAACAGTGAAATATAAACATTGAAACTGCGAAAGATTTTACATTCATGACTTGGATGTAGTGAAAATAATAAAGAGCATCAAAATAATTTGAAGTATATTACATTTGCAATGTCTCCTTCCCTTTGCAGTTATGAAATTATATTTAGATATTTTTTAAATTTATATTATGATAGTACTATATTAATTGATAATATTTTTGAATTTCATTTAAGTCTATTGTATACAATTAAATAACACATTTCCGTCGGGGGTAGTTATTTGAAGAAAAAACATTTGTAAATATTTAAAACAGTTAATTGCACACACCGATAATTACACCAAAACAAGTCGGTGTCTTAAAATCCAAAAAATAGTTAAGGTTCTATAAATGTGATTCAAATAAAGTAAGTATAGTATAGTCTATTTACCTTTTTAGTAGAAAACACCTATGTAATCAAAAACCAAATTCTTCTCACCTATGTAATCAAAAACCAAATTCTTCTCATTGCTGTTATGTACAGAGTGAATCCAAAGGGATGCCACTTGAATCAAACTCACAGAATTAAAGGTATCTGTCTACGCCTTGACAAAAAGTTAGCACACAATAGAGAAGGACGTTTCTTATGTTCTTTCACGGCAACATTTGCTAAAGGATAGGAGAAGTATAATTTACGGCTTATTGTTGAGATTAAAACTTCATTTATTGTTGTCTCAAACCAGAGAATTTGCTTTGTGAATTGAAAATCTCTTGTTTATAGTTTTTATGGAGGACTTACAATGTCAAAAAATGGATGACTACAGCTAATAATACTACTGAACTGAAAGTCTATAAAATTTATCCATTGACATAAATTTTCTATGGAATGGGAATTGCCTTCAATGTGGTTTAAAAGGATCTGAATGAAAAATCTCAAAATGCGAGTTAAAATAGGTTATGATTGTTTACAAAACATTCAAACAACATATAAATGGTAGGTTGAAGTACAAAAATTTCTTTTTCTGGAATAGAAATCGTCCCAAAGACTATACAATCTATAGTGCTTAGTATATAAATGGCTTCATTATATGTATTGGTTTATTTAAAAGGTGAAAAAATGGTTGCAATTTGATGGAAATGAAAAACTAAATTTGAGAAATGAATACTGTACTTATATA
>BMAV01004685.1:364995-376740 GCA_019973955.1 Trichonephila inaurata madagascariensis | reverse complement strand
GTATATTCTAATTCAACTTGACACTAAGTATATTTATATATATAAAAAAATCATTTATACGTTTTTTTTAAAATAACGGTTCTGATTATAGCAGATGCATGCATAATTATTGATAAATGTATAATTATTGAAGCAGGATGTTTAATATTGATTATTTATCCCTTTTTTATATGCAGTCATTCATTTCTTAAATTTCAATGCAATATTACTTTTTCGAAATTTTGATATATTTTTAATTAAAATATCATGCTTATATTTTGCTTCGAAATACGCAGTAATTTCACAAATATTTTTTATATTCAACAAAGCATTTAAACTTTTCTTCGTACATTTTTTTATTTAATTATTCATTTGACCTTGATGAAAATTATTCTGTCCTATAAAAGAGCAACAAGAAACATTGCATATCGTGTATAGACATCATTTATAAAGAGCTCAAATGTAGCTCTCTGAATGTTATTTAACTCGATTTGATTAAATTTACTATGTTTCTTGGCCATTTTATGGTAATTTTGTTCCTCTGTCGCCTAGTTTCATTTCCCTAATAGGTTGAATAGACGAAACGCATATTGGTAAACTAAAGTTATTGTTGACTGTTCGAGTAACGTAGGCAACCAAGGTAAAACTGCTGAAATAAGTGATTTATTTTATGTAGAAGCAGCTTTTAAGGGGATTCTGCTGGATAACTGCGCTTTTGGAATGTACTTCAACAAGTTAGATTTCCAGTTTTATCAATTTTAGATTTGGTAAGTAACCAAGTAAATTAAATATACTTTTGTAAAAATAGTATTGATAAGTAATTATTTCATTTTATGTAGAAATTTCTTTTGGTAATAATTATATGGTTTTATTATAAGATATTTTAATCAAGAAATGAACGTTATTTTAGTGTCCCAAAAGATAAATTCTAAAAATATTATATTTTTAGAATTTTAATAATTAAACTCTTCAATGATTGATTTTTTTTCATTAAGAATTTAATTGAAGATTTGAATTTAATAGTTTTTAACTTATTTTTTGAGTTCAGTATTGGTACATTTATGCAGCTGATTTGTTTTATAATTACGTAGTTGTAAATTACAGTTTCCGCTATTAAAATAAAATAATGAAGGATCCTATTATTCAGGTTTAAATATTAATTTGTATGTACATTTCAAATACATCTTAGAAATAATTGAACTATGAGTTTTAGTTTTATGTTAAATAATAAAATATAGATCATATAAATATTAAAATTTATTTTATTAAGAGCTGTGGAAGAGCCACAAAAAATAAAGACAATTTATAAATTTTTTGGATCGTTTATTTTAAATTTTCACTTCTAAGACAACATGAAATTTCAATTTCCAATCTGCACAGTTACATCAAATATACATATTAAAAAGCATATCATTAAAATAAGTATATTATTAAAAAGTATATATATTAATTACTTTATATAAATTACATATAACTTATTTTAAACTCTCTCTCTATATATATATATTTATATATAATTATACATTCTGAGAAAGAAGTGTGCATTTAAATGTAAATATCTCAGGATATACTTTTAAATATGCAGTTATAGAAACAACAATGAAGTCAATGCATTGTATTTCAGTAGGGGCAGCAAACGAGAATAATCTATTAGATATAGATGATTCATTATTTTATGTAACTTTATCCACTAAACAGTAAGATATATGAGAAACATTTTGCTTTATGCTTAAGTTTATCAATAAAAGTATCATGTATCTTTGACATATTTTGTCTTTACTTTCTGCAGGACATAATATATTTATAACTAGATATGCTCAGAGAATCATAGAATAAAAGATAAGAATATGTAAGCTGTTCCTTTGTGTAGTATATTTTATTTTTAAACTTAATGTAGATATTTTCTGTATTAAGAACGCCTTATTATTTATCACATTGTCATGAAGGTTCTATTGAAAAATATACTAACTTCATATTCCTTTAAATGTTTAACAAGTGAAAATTTATTACAAGATGACTTTAAGAAGGAAGCAATTAACCAAGTTTCTTTTGTATTTTTTGCATGAATCACATAGAATCTAAAGCACAAATAAAGAAAATTTATCGAAACTAAAAATAGAAAATTTATTAAAAACTATTCTAAATGAATTTTTCCTGTTTGATTTTATACATATTTTTAAGCATATGTGAAGCATATTTTTAATCAAAAATTCAATGTGTGCATAGTTATAGCTCAGAATTCTTTATAAACAACTTTTTATGATACAAATTATATAAAAATTCATATCAGAATTAATTCTTTATTCAATTCTATTTTCAAAAGATAGGTTGATGATTACATTTGTAGCACTTCTGAGATTTCTGGCAGTTTGTGTGGCGTTTCAAGATTCGGGAAGCAAATTAATAAAGAAGGAAAAAGTAAGATATTTTTACCTTATTTTATTTTTTTACCCTGTCTGATGCTGTCTATAAAATTTTTCGTACGTAGTTCTTTACTTTGTGTCTTACCCCCAAATTTAATTCATAAGTTTTAGTTTTGCCTCTACATATACTTTTTAACATAAAGAGACAGTAATATAAAATTCCATTACATATATAATAGTGCATTTAAAATTCATACCATAAATAAAAAATATTTATTCAATATTAAGATTACACAACACCCACATAGCGCTTAAAAAATTCAATGAAGTTTTTAAATCAACTGAATGTTTTTTTATGTTTGCCACAGCCTTTAGTAAATGACATATCGTAAATTTTTAATGATGAAAAGTTTAATAAAGATTTAAAATAAAAATATGTTTTGTAAAATGCATGTCAACAAAGTATAAATATTTTGTTAACATGCGTTTTACAAAATATTTACAGGAATTCATTGAAGAATACATTTACATTCAGTAAAGAATAAATTCCATTTTTATTCCTCATTGAATCGTAACACTTTTTTCGTTTTGTACCTATATATGTATTTTGTGCCTATCTATATCACATTTCTTCTTAAGAAATCAACCAACAATGATTTCATCAAAAAAAGGAAGAAAGAATGTTATAAATGGTATATTTATTTTGAATTATTCTTTTCATTTTCGCTTTTGAGATTTTTAATTTAAAATATTTTCAAAAAAAATAGTTTTATGTACATTTACGAAATAGTTATCTTTATAAATTATTACATAATATTTTGTTGAAATCTGTTTAAAAAAATTCTCAGACTATATCAATTTGAATGATTTATTTAAATTTAAATGTTCTTCAAAATCAGGTACGAAACCATTTTTTTTTTTTTTTTTTTTTTAAAAAATAAATAAATACAGTATAGTAGAACAAGTCCTTCTGAAACTTTGTACTAGTTTCCGTTACCTGAAATTCCTGACAGTAAATTTCATGATTTTCATTTTTGTTGCATAAAGAATAAGTGTCATGTGTTAAGTAAGCAGTATATTTTCCCAGATTGTGTGTTTAGGCTGTTGTTTCAAACACTTCATGTTTATAGTAGAATTTAACATTTTTTCTAGTTTTAAAACTTTTAATAAATTATTTCTCTATTAAACACATCTATGGCCACAGTTTTGAAAAAATATTAACATAACATTTTTAAAGTACCTTATGAATTATTTTTCATGTGTTTTAACAATAAAGGTTGCTAGATTCATCTGATATGTAATAATAATTCATAATTTAAAACGATTTCTTTATAAATGTATTTATATTTTGAAAATAATTTTATTCCAGAAACGAAATTCTTTGAATCAATAAAAGTTAATTCTTTTCCCCAATTATTTTCCTAATTTAATCGATTAATTTAAGTACAAGGAAAATTTTATTTGTATTTTAATATGACAGTTAATTATAGTTTTTACATTAGCTATAGATATGAAGCAAATAACACTATATCATTTAAGATAACTGAGAAACAAAAATTTAAATTTATGCCATCTATAATGATTCTAATTAATTTTATGTTCGAATCTTTCCCCCCACCATTAAATAAGTTTTTCAACCATTAGTTACCAGCTTTAACGACAGTTAATAGTTTGAGATAAATTTCAAAAATTACTCTTGAATTGCTATTAGCTTACATCTAGGATTTTAATGTTTGGTACAAATATAAAATAAGTATCTAAATTTTCTAAACGAATTAATTTCCCTTAGAAATGTAGTAAACTAAATATTAAATATATTTTTTATTTATAATTAATCCTTAAAAGTTAAGTATTAAGTCTTTTAGACTTCTTAAAAACGCATCTATATATATGTATATTTCATAAATTACAATTTATTCATTTATAAACCAAAAAACTCTAGCTCAAGAACTTTTTCTTCTTGTTTAAATTTAAAGCCCTTTTAAAAATATATAAAAATAATTTTATGATGCAACTTTTTCTATATTTCTCCTTCTAAAGTAACTGTTTGATTAACTAATAGAGAAGAAAAAGAATTATTTAAAGGAAAACTGGTTTTTGAAATGGAATTATGTTTGAATCGATATTTTTTAATTATAGAAACTGTAACTGATGCGATAAATATAAAAAAAAATCAAATAACTAAGAATTCCAAAAATATTTTATTTTAAAAAAAGAAAAATCTCAGGTAAATATGAATTATAGTATTTGGTTTTCCCAAAAGGTAGCGTACTTCTTCATTCAATATTTATCCTATGGATTTGAGGAGGGATGCATTCCTTAGAAAATTGTTTGCCTTTAATATTAAATTCATTGACCTGAAAATAAGCTCAAAATAATCACAATCATACTGTAACTTTATAAGAATCTCTCTCTCTCTCTCTTATCCTTTTTCCCCTTCTAAAATTTACTAATGTGGATTTTTAAAAAATGCCAGAAGGAAGAGGTTTAAAGTATCAACATAGCTCACTAGATGGCAGTATAAATCATTTCTTTTCCAGAGTGGTTTCGTGGAAATTTCTCATAACAATTTTAACATCTTTCATAAAAGGAAAAATAAATCATAATCAAAGCTTCAAACATTATGCCCATGCAAAAAGCTATAAAAATAGTCTTTTATTTTCTTCGTAGAAAGCCGGTATGTTTTACACATGAAATGTAACAAAAGTTTACAATTATTTGACATTTAAAATACCTTCAATTATAAAAAAATTGCAAAATTACAAAATTTCAGTTACGAACTTAAATTTGAATTCTCGTTTATATCTCTAACATCATAAGAAACAAAGAAAACATTATTTTAATACCAATCCATTTTTATGAAACTTTGAACTTGGGATATTTGTTACAGCAAATATAAATATTTCAAATAGTGTATACCTTCGTGAAACAATAAAAAATAATTGAGAAATTTTTATACTGGAATCATTTTTATAACAGACGAATCAAATACATAGGCATTGGAAAATAATAAATTGGAAATACAATTTGAAACACTTTAGACTGTAAATTTATTTCAATTACTATATTTCGATGCTAAATGATTATTAAAATTAAAACTAGACTTGCTGCGAAGCTCAGAGAGAGAGAGAGAATTCGGTTCTATTAAAATTAGAAGTTAAGATATGTTCGGAAGTTAAGATATGTACTATGTTCGGAACCGTGATTTTGAAAAAACGTATAAATGGATAATATTTATGATATTTAATGTCACATAGATTAGAAAATGTATATGAAATTGTTTTAAGAATAGTATTACAATAAAAAATTGTTTAAGTACAATATTTTGACAAAAAATGAACATAGAATGACCCCATTTTCAAAATATTCTCTTTTTGTGAAAAAGACTTCTATTATAATAATATTTTGCCTGTATTCAGCTGAGACCTCTGTACAGAGGCTCAACTAGAATTTTTGAAATATATAACTTAGAAGTGGGTTTATCCACGTTTTACTACAATAGAGGGGAGAAATTTTAAGAAAAAAATGCCGATAATTATTTCAAATGGTTGTAATTCTGAAAACAATGTGAATTTTTCAAAAGTCATAGTTGAGCCTCTGTACAAAGGTCTGAGCTTTATGCAGGGAAAATATTATTATAAAAGAAGCATTTTTCACAAAAGAAGAACATTTTGAAAAAATTTTATTCTAAGTTCATTTTTTGCCGAAATATTGTATTTAAATAATTTTTTTTGTCAAAATGTCCAAAAAGAAATTTTATTCATGTAATCTAATCTAAGTGACATTAAATATCATGGATATTATTTATTTATGAGCCTTTTTAAAATCACGGTTCCGATTGTAGTCGGATAACTTAAGACTTTTCCAAAAAAAAAAATTTATAATTAACAAATATCTACTGACTGAAGGTCAATAGGCTATTATTAAGGAAACTACGGAATTTCTTCGAGATATGGCATAAAAATACTTTTTTCCTAATGAGAATTCCTAATCGGGAGAAACTTCATTCTTAGAAAAGAAACATTCAACTAAGTTGGTACCTTACAACGATTGCGTTCTAATGAGGACTCTAAGTTTTTTAAAGAAGTTTCTATCTCTTTATTTTTAAATTGGAAAGTAAACGAGACATTTAATCCCTAAGATTTATAATTGGAAACTTTCACAAATGCTTTCTGTGTAAACATACTTGGAAAGGTCAAATAAAATGTTTTTGAGCGGATTTTGAAATCTTAACTTCGAAACAGACTGCAATCATTATGAATGTATTTGTGAATAGATAAAAAACTATTAATAACTATTATATAATAACACAAATTATTAGGAATTATTTCAAAAATATTTAATAAAGTGCTAAAATTTTTAAACCTAAAATATAACAAATACGTAAAGCAATCTATTAAAACGAGCAATATAATTTTAAGGGAAATTCTTTTAAAACTTGAATTTTTTTAAACAATCACTCTAGATTAACGACAACTTCAAACTAAAAAGACATGACACAATTTAATACTATATTTATATAAAAATGGACTTATTTTAAAAAGGAATTTGATTCATTTTTCAACTTATAATTTGTTTCAATAAGACATGTATTTCTGATTATTATTTATTTTTTTAGGATATAACATCGCCAAATTTTGAAGCACATATTACAACAACTTCAAGAAATTTTCCTTCTCTGTCATATGTGCAAGGTCAGTTTTTTTATATTAAAAATCAATCGAGGTCTTTATTTGTTAATTTCGTACTTTTTAAAACTAAGCCATATAATTTTACGTTTATAAATACAAGGTGTATCGATACAATGGTTAAAAATTTTCAGGACAGATAGAGTAAACCTAGACGATGAAAAAGTTACATAGCAACGTAAGGTCGGAAACGTTTCCCTGGCACGGTTTGACGCAAATCACAGGAAAGATTGGACATGAATAAGATGAGAAAACATATTTATTATCCTGAGATACAGTAAAAAAGAGAATTTCTACGGATAATAGATGTCTTAATGGAATACAAAAATATATGAAATTGAATTCAATCAAAAGAAAAACAAAGGTTCTATAGTATAAAAGTCTTTTAAGATAAGTATTAACTTATACATGTGAAACTTGGTCCATGTCTCGAGCAGAAGAGAACATGAGAAGTATCTATGAAAAGAAGATTTATTTTTGGAGGAATTCAGGAATAGGGAATTTTGCAAGTGAGATCAAATTTCGAGCTTTATCAATCATATAATGAATCTTGCATTGTTAACTTCATCAAAATACAACGAATTAAATGGGCAGGTCATATTGTTGGAATGAACGAAGACCGCACCACTAAGAAAAATCTTCAATGCTCAACCAATTGGCCGACGAAGAAAGGGCAGGCCAAATCATTGATGGATTGATGGCCTAGAAAAAGATATCCTAGTTTTGAGAACTAAGAATTAGAGATCACTAGCAGGAAGAAGGCTGGCCTGGAAAAGGCTTTTTGAGAAGGCCAAGGCCCACTTTGGGCTGCCAAGCCACTGAGGAAGGAGGGAAGGAAGGAAGTACAGCAAAAAGCTAAGAAAAAAGGAGACAATGATCTTCTTCAAAATTGCGAACCCAGGCCCTGATGGAGCCCTCAGATCTACGGCGTATTGAAAGTAGAACGTAACCGAAAATACCAGGCGTGCACTGGATTACCCCAACAACTACTGCGATGTGTGCAACAAGGTCCTTAGCACTGTTAATGAACGTTTTGTACACCAGTAACTTGACATATCCCAGTTAGGATTATTCAGTACAAGTGAGGTCTGACGATCGAGCGGGCCAGTGAACTAGATTGTCGATACTTCGGCTAACGAAGCACTATCTGTCGTGTACACCAGTCAAGACTTCCCACTATTTTTGCTGTTCTAAGAATAATAAACAAATTTCTCCTTTGGTTCCTGTTCTGTCTTTCTTGTGTTTTGTAACCACTGTACTGATACACCCTGTATTTCAAATAATATCAAATTTTGTCCTTTTTTGCTTAGTAAACTTATTTCTTAGATGTTTCTTATGAAATAAGAGAGAGAGAGAGAGAAATCAATGTTGTTATAAAAATTATTTCAATAGACTTTATAATATAAAAAATCACTGATCAGCAAATGTATGCTTTTTTAAAAACAATCTTGCATTTGTTTTCAAGCCAGTTGAATCATGCTTAGTCATAATTGTTTCAACAAATATCATGATGCTTTAATCGAGTTTTTAAAGCATTGTCTTCGGATTCATACTAAAAAATATAACGAGAGCAGAATCTCTTACCTTTGTTCTGAACTTGTGTAAAAAGGTAGAAAATATCTCTTACAACCTCTCAACGTTTGAGAATATAACTTATTTCTATAACAGTTTGGATGTTTATATGGTATTAACCCCTCAAGTGCCACCGGCGTATATATACGTCTCGCTTAACTGGTACGTTATGTTTCTCGGACGTATATATCCGTCCTTCCGAAACACGATTCTTTTCTTAGCGCAACTATCAGTAAAACTATTCCGAAGTCTTCGGAATGTAATAAAATGTTCTTGACAGTGTTTGCAAAGGATTAACTTATTTCAAAGAAAAATTTGAGTACTTGTGCCTTTTCTTTCTCTTCCCCCTCACCCAATACACCGTATACGCGCACCTATGAGAAAAAAGGTGGCAATAGGAATCGGATCTTGTAAATTTTAATCGGCAGTTAAGGGGTTAATATCATTTCACAATTTATCAAAAATATATTATTAATTTATTTTGTACTGTACAGAGGTACAATATAGCATATTTGCATTCAGTTATGATAATTTTATTAAAATTTATTTAAAAATCAACAAAATATTTTACTTTTTAAATTCAATTGTAGACAAATCACTAAACTTTCATAGAAAAATTTTAAAATTGGTTTGATAAAAGAAAGCACTTCTGTATTAAAATTATTTCTCTCTCAAATTGAATAGGATGAACAAATGCATAAAAGGTATTTATGAATATGAATAAAAACGACGAATAAAATTCATTTGTATAAAAATAATACGAACATAAAGTATGAAGAATTCATATTTTACTATATGTTAAGTACACTTAATTTAAGATTAAAGCTTCTTATATAGGTGTTTCGTAATTCTGATAGCACTTAAAAGCTATCAGCTTTAAATATTGTTTTTTCATGAATGAAGTTTTTTAGTAGATTTTGTTAGTATTAAAACTTATATACTGCTATTGAAATTTTGCCCTCACAATCATTTAACAAATTTTCCAAAATCACGCCTATAATGTGCTACTTCAAAATTAGTTAATACGAATTCAGAAAGATATCAATTTGAGAAATTACTAAAAACTTATTAAAAGAAATGGTGTTTAAAGCTATCCCATAAATTCAAAAAGATAATTTATTATTCATTGAAAGTTAAATGAACTATATGAGATAATTTTGAAATGTTGATTACATTATGAGAATTGACAGTTAAATCATCAGATTATTATTCGTATTTAAAAAAAAATGGTTTAAAATGCTTTTCAGCTATAGTATTGGCTAATGAACAGTTATCTCCGAGATATAAATATACTCATCGAATATTTGATGACTCCTTTATTTTATACGAAAGAAAGCCATAAAATATTAAATAAGTATATTTATATTTGGAGAAAATAGAAACACACACACACACACTATTTTTTACAATATTCACTATAAGTCTATAATATTAACATTAACAACACTTTAATACATTTATAACATTCAGGTCACTGGTAACTTATATACAATATTTTTTCAGAAAAAATAAAATCTTAACAAAAAGCACAACTAAAATGCTATGATGAATAATGGCTGACTAACTTATTGTGAAAAAAAAAGCATAGAGTTCGATAGATGTATGAGAATAGAAACGCGGTATATTAGAAATATATGCTGCCAAATAATAAGTGAGCAGCAATCATGAACATATAGCAGCTTTAGTTTTCAAATCGACAAACGAAAACCAGAAACATAACTCCATTTACCAATAAAATCTAAAAGCACGCGTACAAAATCC
Source organism: Trichonephila inaurata madagascariensis (assembly GCA_019973955.1). NCBI lineage: Eukaryota > Metazoa > Arthropoda > Arachnida > Araneae > Nephilidae > Trichonephila > Trichonephila inaurata. The sequence goes on along the minus strand of BMAV01004685.1, from coordinate 366,377 downwards.
TGAAACGAACGAGGAATTCATTGTTCGCCCTGAAATACCCCATAAACATCGATTTTTGCTTCATGTATGCGTCATCAAACATTCTTTACAAATATAGATGTTAAATAGCATTTTATCTGAAAACGTTTCCTGAATTGAAAGTAGAATTTGTGAAAAATTTCAAAAAAAAAGATTCCTTTTTAGAGCTGCTCCTTTTTTTTATTGTATTTGATTACTACCTGTAAAAAACGGATGTTATTCTGTCTTTTGGAGGACTCGGAAAAATTATAATAAATGTTGATTTTCAGAGTTGTAAGAAAAATCGATTTTTGTTCCGAGTAAAGAGATTAACGCCTGTTGAATGTCTAGACTAGAAACTAATTAAGATTCTAGTATTTAGAATTCAGTCCTTCTATTTGAACTATAATTAAGATAATGTCACCTACACGAACACGATTCTCTAGGGCATGAAATTCGAAAAGCCGAGCAACACAGTATAAAGCTTAAATACTCTTTTCTAATTCAAAATTTAATTAAATTTGTGAACAAAAATGCAACCTAAGGAACATTAGAGTTTTGAAAGGTTATATTACTTTTATAGGTAAGATATTAGCATACAAAGAATTCTTTGGAAGTAAAAGGAATGAAATAATTTAATAGTTTCTCAGGTACTTTGTGTTATTTCGCAACTTTTAACTTCTTATGAAATTTCGTACAAAACATTAAATAATGGAAATGGGTAATTAAGTTCATAATGGATTTGTTGTAAATATTCAAAATTCTTATTAATTAATTTTTTAAGCATTCTAAAAGTGTTCGAAGTATAATATAAGAAAAATATATTTTATCAGAATTCTAACTGACTGTTTTATATGGGGATACTTTTTTTATTCGCTATAAAATTGATTTAATTTTGCTATATTTAAATTTTCTGTAATTGTTTTTTTTATATAACATTAAAGTTAGCTGAATTAAGCAAAGTTTATAATGAAAAAACGAAAAATTATTATTAAGTTTTTTCAAAAATTTTGAAAGTGTTGTAAATAATATTCTTAAAAAAATATTTTTCCTCAGAATTATTACTGATATTGTTTTTTTATGTGAATGCGCTTTTACTAGCAACTAAATCTGATTTAATTTTGCTATTTTTAATTTTATTGAAATTGTTTTTCCTGGATATAACATTAAAGTTTATCTGAAGTTAGTTCTTACACACATAATTTTTTCAGTATAGATAGCGTACATAGCATTCCCCCTTCCCCCGCTTTATATGGTAATTTACTTCATTCTTGAATTTTTTCCTTTTTTAATAACTTTTACCAAAAATATCAAATGAAAGAATTTTGTGGTTTTGGTATTTTTTGTATAGACTACGTCTATGATGAGTTATCCATGATGTTACG
>BMAV01004685.1:340552-364574 GCA_019973955.1 Trichonephila inaurata madagascariensis | reverse complement strand
CAAATCTATATTGCTAACAATAATTTTTCACAAATCTTTATATTCCCGAATGTAACTATCATAAACCTGAGCAAATATATTCAGTAAAAATAATTTTGTTTTCATTTTAAGGTGGAACGAGTTTCGTTCGGAATTGTGATTTTGCAAAAGTGTACAATTTTTTTTTAATACTTAGTGTCACTTGGAGTAGAATACACGTATAAAATTGTTTTAAGAATATTATTACAATAAAAATTATTTAGATGCAGTCTTTAGCCCAAAAAATGAAGGTTTTTTCCAATGGGGATGAATTTTAGCAACTCAGCCTTTGCAGACCCGGCAAGATCCCAAGCGTGAGAGCCATTTCATGATGGCACCTTCTAGTGGTGGCTCCCACTACCAAATTTTGACGCTTGATTTAATTTTAATCCAAACTAATGTCGGATGCTAAATATTGCCATTATTTTATTTTGACGAGAGAACCAGAGCCAAATTGATACTCAAGGGATCTTTTACAGGTCACATAATCATATGACATGCATGCCTACGATTTTCTTATCCAGAAAATCTATCGACTCCAGCCGAGGTCTTTCATGCGAATGAACATAGAATTACCTTTTTCAAAACATTCTTTTTTTTATGAAAAAAAAAATTGCTTCTATAATAATATTTCATACTTATATATAGCTAACACTTCTCCAGAGAGATTGAACTAGGATTTTTTAAAAATTGAAATTATTTTCAGAGTTAATACCAATTGAAATAATAATCGGTGTTTTTTTTGTTAAAATTTTTCCACTCTAAAGTATTTAAATATAGATAAATCCACTTCTTAGATATATATTTCAAAAATCCTTGTTCAGGCTCTATACAGAGGTCTGAGCTATTTACTGGTAAAATATTATTATAGAAGCATTTTTCATAAAAGGAGAATGTTTTGAAAATAAGTAATTCTATCTTCATTTCATGCCAAAGAATTACATTTAAATAGTTTTATGTATTGTAATATCCTTAAAACCATTTTATACGTATATTCTAATTTAAGTGACACAAAAAATATTAAAAAAAAATATTCATTTGTAACCTTTTGCAAAATTATGGTTTCGAAAGTAGTCGGATACCATAATTTATTTTAATCAATTGCAGCCATACTTTTGATATGAATTCAAAGAAAAATTAATTCTATAGAGTTTATTAATTATGAAATAGCTCCTTAACGCGTAATTTTGCTTTCTTTACAGGCCAGACAATCAACCACTATATATATTTTACGAGCACGAATTATGAGCGAGGTATAACCTTCAATTACTCCTGCAATTCACCACCCAGACACCCCTTTACGTTTTGCAATATCAGCACACGTTATGATATTTGTTGGAATCTGACGCCAATATGGCAGGAAGGAATAATGGATGCTATATCTCGCGTCCTTTCTCTAGGTGGGGTCGGAAGTTTGGATATTTTTCACGTGATTCTGCTGTCGTCTTATCATTTATCACTCACATTTCTTAAGGAGACTGGATGCAAGCTATGCTCGTCTTTATATGTGGATATTAATTTCGATGCTGATTATGAGGCTGTGATCGGGAACAGCGGGAATGAGTTCCAGAAATTTACTCTGCATCATCTCAGAGCTCTTTTCAGTAAAAATCATATTGAAGTGCATGGTCTAGCAGTTGAAAGAGGTGAGCTTTATTTTTTGTAGTAGAATTTGATTTTAAGAATGTCATATATGTTTAAAGTTAATTTTTATTTGGGGAAATTATTAAGACATCTACAGCATTTTTTTTTTTTTTTTTGCTTCTCTTTTATTTGGTAAATAAAGAGAAGAGCTCTTTCAGAGCTCTTTTCAGTAAAAATCATATTGAAGTGCATGGTCTAGCAGTTGAAAGAGGTGAGCTTTTATTTTTTGTAGTAGAATTTGATTTTAAGAATGTCATATATGTTTAAAGTTAATTTTTATTTGGGGAAATTATTAAGATATCTATATAGCATTTTTTTTTTTTGCTTCTTTTTTATTTGGTAAATATTCCAGCTTAAAAATTATACTCAATATTAATTATATCTTATTATTATTAATTCTTAAAAATGAAATATTGCCGATTTAAATCTTTAATGCTAGTGAAGCTGAGGAAAACTGTTATGAGCAGAAATTAAGGGTGGAGGATACGTGAGGGCGTGAGGCGGAGGCGCATCACGAAATATTATTCAATTCCTAATATTAGTTCACACTCTCCCTATATATATATTGTTCAAATTTTCAATCATTAATAAAATATTTTCTATTCATCCATTCAAGTTCAAATACATTTTTTAAAACTTGTAGTGGACGGCATTTGATTTTAATACAGTTTTTTCAAACATTTTAATTCATTGATTAAATTAAAAAATGAATAAAGAGTAACAAACAAAAATAATAGTCCTACAGCATATATAGAAAAGAAAATCGTTCATTGTGTTTCTGTAGAGCAATGGATAGAGCGTTGGATTTCTAATCCGAGGGTCGTGGGTTCAGATCCCACCTAAAAGGGCCTAATTTCTGAGAATGATTTTTATTTTTACTATACTGTTTTATTAGATAAATTAAATTTAATGAATGAATAAATAGTAACACAAACAAACAAAAAATCGTCCATCATATATAGAAAGGAAAATGGAAAATTGCAAGGAAAATCGCTTTCTGTTTTGTCAATTAATATTGTGATTTTGTCATAAGTATATACATATTTATATTAATTGTATATATTTAATAAAAATTAACTAAAATAAAAGGTTTTTTTTGTATCTTAGTAGGAATTGACTTAAAATTTTTTTATATGTTACTTTTTTTATTTAAACTCCTGAAATGGCTGCGGTAGCGTAGTGATTAAGGTCATGAACTCGTACCTGGCGTGTTATGGGTTCAAGTCCTCGTGGCACTGAAGACCCTCCGTGTATCGGAGACTGATGCAGGTTAAATCTGAAGAGTTCAAGTTCTCCCTTTGGCGAGATCTGGTAGTTTGAGGAGGGGGTGCTAGCTCAGGAGTCGTTTTCGTCACTTGTCCATGGTTGAAAATTACGAGGTTCAACGCCATAAACCCTTTTGGTGTTCCAAAGTGTCACTTTAATATAAGTATAATACGTTAATATATTAATAGTGTCACTCGCCACCTGAGGATGTTATGTATAAGATGGCTTATGTGACTTTCAGTTGCCCCCATTACTCCTTATGATGGTATTTGATGGAATATAGATTCCAACCCAAGTCTTTTACCTTAAGCTTTTAATTGTTAGTTTAGTATAAGAATGAAAATAAGAATTATATAAAGCTGATTTGAAGACTGATTTCTTAATTTTGATCAATGACCTAGTGATGAGTATGAATGCTTAGTGAGAGTTTATTAACGTTGGGCTATAAAGCAACACGAGGGCTATTGGAAATTTTAAACGTAGATCAAGTGACGAGGATGACATCTGAGCTGGTCTCTCCCTTTCCAAACAACCACACCATACCAACGGGAGAACTTTAGTACGACTGCTGAGCTGCTGTCCTTTTCTTTTGAATGTCATGCTTATGCTCGAAATAAGCTCATGAATCGATTAAATTTGTTCATTTTGTTTTGAACATCCGTAGTATTATCTGTATAACTGGATTTTAAACGCAATATAAATAAGAGAGAACCATTCAAATTAGTCATTTTAATGTGATTTAAATTGCAGATTCTTCATGATTTAGAAGGAAAATCTAGTGTCTTATTTTCCCGACTAGAGTTACCTTGTTACATTCTTTACGCTACTTGTAACATGTATTTCATTACGTAACTGATAAACTCGCGATGTTCAATTAAGACGGAGTTTAGATCAACTTGACATTTTTATTATAAGGAACTGCTTACACAGTGATTCCTTACCACCAAGATTAAATCCATTCATTAAACACACACAAAGGTCGTCTTCCTCTCTTAGATTAATGATGTCTTGTATCACTTCACCCTAAGCATAGCTAAATTAAAGTTACTTGAACAAGACAATTGACAATGAACTTATATTCAAAACAGTCTCTAAATGAATACGGAGAATCTTTTAATCAGCAAGTTGCTTTTTCTTGACATCATTATCAAAAACAAATATAACTAATTCTCCTGTACTTATGTTTTTGTTACTGATATCACGCAAAGACAATGATTTTAGATCCAACCTCTATCATTAAACTGTTTTTTCACTTCCTACTATTTTTCACACTCTCCCTTTATATATATATATATCTTGTTCAAATTTTTAATCGTTAATAAAATACTTCTTATTCATCGACTCAAGTTCAAGTTTATTTTTTTCAAATATTAATTCATTTATTAAATTTTATTTCTTAATTTTAAATTTATTCTGCGTTATTTCTGACGAAGTTACAACTAGCTGCAGCAGATGGCACCATCAAAGTAGAAACTGACTTAAATTTTTTTTAAATTACTTTTTTTTTTCATTTACTGTGTTTGTTGTTTTTCTAATTTACTCTACTTGGTATTGAAGGTAATTTTTTATTCAAATAGAACAATATATTAAATTCAGAGGCTCATAAAAAGAGGAAGTCTTTCTGATGGCAGCATATAATACGTTGTTATATATAAATGTGTGTATATACGATATATACGATGGATACATAAATGTAAATAATGATAGTAGCAACTAAAAACTCAATTAATAATGAGGTAATCATTGATGCAATGTTCTTTACTTTATTGAGTTAATTCTTTATTTTTCTTTTTCTTAAGTGACAGTTCATATACTTGATAATCTAGTACAGTGTTTCTTAAACTAGAGGGGTTGCTGCTCTATATGGGTTCGCGTGACTTATAGCTGGTGTTACTCAAAAATTTTAGGAAATTCGATATATCTTTTTGTATAAAATAACTTGTTCGCTTTTAACACATTGTAACTGAAATATAAAGATCAGAAAATACACGCAATAGAAAAATTTTCTGACTTAAATTACAAGAAAACCACTTATTATATTTGCTTTGCACATATTACTGTGAGTTCGTGAAAAGCCCTGCTTATGTGAGGTTCGAGTGTTTTAGTGAGTGAGTGTGAATATTAACGTCGCACTGTTTAGCTACTCGGGGGCTTTTGGCGATTGAGTGTTTTAGTAACGCATGCGAGCACGCTTTAATTTAACCGTAATCATGGGGTTTATCAGCCTAGTTGGTTTCAAAATGTCAACCTTTCTATGTGTGAAATGGGGTTTTACTTTGACATCCTTTAACTCAAAAATATATAAGGTGTTGCATGTGCCGTTGTTAGTAAAACGTGATGATCTCAGAAGTGAACTCAAAATGACTACATTTAACAAACAGTTTATAGTTTATGTATAATTTTCCGTACATAATTTACATTATATAATGTTTTTTTTTGTTACTTAATTAAAATTTCTGTATCGTTATATTCAAAGTAAAAGCTTATTGCGAATGCTTAGTTCTGCGCGAAACAGTATAATATACTACAAAGAAAACATATATAGAAACACCCAAATATGTGTAAACTTAGCACAATGTCGATAGGATCGAGTGAAATTTTTGTACAAAAATTGAGGTCGCCACCCCGAAATATTTAAAGACACCTGATTTGGTATATTTAGTATAGAAACTTAACAGAAAGAGCTTCACGAGTTTTTAAAACGTGAACTTTTCAAAGAGAATCATATGGGACTGCTATGGATTTAATTATTGCTCAAAACTCTAGCGTGACATGATGTACTTAGGTGAATTAGGTAATTAGCGTCAACGAAGTTCTCACATTCGACAATTCGAAGTGCTGAATGTTTGCAACCAATAATTAAATTAATACTAAGCGAACTAACGGCTTAGTCGAGCTAAAATTAAACTGAAGAGAAGATTTGAAAACTTTAAATATTGCATGGAAAATAATGTTTACTCAAGTGATTTCATGAATTAATCTATTAAAATGTTAATTTATGAATAGAAAATATTGAGAATAAACAAATCATTCAGAAACTAAATCAGATGAAACTCATGAAATTCAAGTCAAATATTCGAAATTAACGGAATCTCGAATTTTTTCTTGGTGTTGCATATTTGTACAAAAAAACCTTTTGGCATTTTAGGAAACAATGAAAAATGCAATTATAATGTCTATTTGATATATATATATATATATAATTTTCTTGTGAGGGACTCTCTACAATTCATGATGGTTTTGAAATTTCCAAGAAAACGCCTGATACTAAATTCTTTTTTTTTCACCCTCCGGAAATATATTACTTTAACTTACATTTTATCTCTTAAAAAATGCCACATTGACATATTTAGTCAATGATGCAATAATGCATCAAACACAGAATTTGATCACAATTAGGATGTTAAATCCTAGAAATCATATGATTAAGGAATGTTCCATAAGCCTCTAGCAGGAAATTCATATAAGTTATGATCTCAGAAACGAAGGAAATAAAGTTTTTTCATCCATTGTAAATTGCCAATGTATGCTTTTGTTGCTGCTTTTAATGCTTATTTGTGAAATGTATCAGGAAGAATCCTAAGCAAAATCATAGTTATTTTCAACATGATTGTAAATAAATATCTCCAAGGTAACTTTTAAAGGTTTTAATACATTTGGAAGTAAAATGCTTTTTATATATGCACTAGTGGTCAATTTAAATGGACAGATCACAAATAGAATAAAATTAATGATAATTTGGAGGCCTTGAGGGATAAAATAATAATGCTTTCACAATGTTCGGATTCTATACTTTGAAACATAGAAGGTTTTGAAAATAAGTACTAAATGTGTTCACTTCACGATGTGTACGAAGAGATGGAGACACATACTCATGAACGTCAGTAGCGACAATTTGAGAAATTTTTTAATATGGGATATGTCCCCATTGAGTCTGGTGTTACACACAACACGTCGCAGGATACTTTGCACAACATTATATAGCAGCTGCTGAAGCAATTTATTCCCCTCATCTTTTGATGCAGGGATGTTCTTGTTTCTAGGAGGATAGTCCGACTTGCAAAAGATTTCCCGAAGGTCTCCCAAACTTTGTGAATGGGGTTGAGAACTAGAGAACGTGATGTCTTTGCAAGTTGTTGAATACTGCCACTGTGTGTTTAGGTAATCTTCAACCCCTTATTTCCCCGGAACCTTTCTATCACATATGAGAACTATGTACTCCATGATTTCATTTGTCATCAAAAGTTAAATAAATTCACTAAATAAATTCTACAATGCACAATTAAAAAAACATATTAAGGGTACGACTCAGGATATTCCTGCCAATAATAGTTTGATGAAATTATATTTACACTATTATAAATTACTCAAAGAAATAATTTATCCTATTTCTTATTCAGATATATAGAGGACTTAATCATAGTTGTGTTCTTTGTGCGGTGTTTAACACATGGATTTTTATCCCTATTATCTAAAATATTTACAAACAAATTTTAATTCAAACTATCTGCATGGCCTGGTGTTACACGGGCTTTCTCTACTTTTACAAATTTTCTCTTCCCTTCACAAAATCAGCACTTCCAATATTCTTTTTCAAAATTACTCCCCCCATCCGCTTAGCCCGGCGTTGCTCGGGCTTTTACCGAGTGTTTAACTTAAAATTCCTTGTTTCGAAATTTTTTCGCTTCTTTTCTTTGTCGGACAGGTATATTTCTCCCGGCGTTGCCCCAACATTTTTGAATGCATAACATATTGTCCTGCAAATTCCCCTTTCCCTCTCTCTATCAGCCCTTCCTGATGTGTGTGTATTTTAATTGAAATGAGGTTGAATTTTATATCTGGATTTACAAATTATTGATAGTAAACTATACTGTATTATTTACGATAAAAGAGTTGCTTATAATTTTAATGTAATAAAAATTTGTGAATGAAATAGTAGTTTACATATATCAATATCTATAAATGTAATATTTATTTTTATCCTGTGAAATAATAATTTAACATCACAGAATAATAATAAACTCAACATCGTTAAGAAATTCATCATACATTGCAGACAAAATGACTATCCTATTATTTTTTTTAAAAAAAATACATAGACCATAAAAATTCTTAACATTTTCTTTTAAATCTGTATACCGTGCGCATTTTTGTAAACTTTTTTAAATCTTTAGCAGCATAAATTTAAACATCAGATTTATATATTGGAAATTACATTTTTTTTTCAAATACACCACATAATAGTAGGTTTACAAAAACAGTTTTGTAGCAATCTAGCTGTGAAGATTATGTTTATTTTACGTTTTACTATTTGGGACACTCATAAACCAATGGATACATTTTTAAATTATAACATTTCTCATAGACAATCGAATTGTATACAGTCAAGTTAGTAAGGTTTTCTTTTCTTATGAAGTGTTTGAATTATTGATATGAGGACTTTTAAAAAATTGTTTAGACCTTTTCAAAATATTTGGATGTTTATAATTATTTTAGGTACTGGTCTTGGAGTTGTATATAAATTTTTACATTTAAGGCCTTTTTAGGGTCTTGGATGAGTTGTTGGTGATTTTTGGTATGTGTAAGATCTGTACATACTTACATTGTTGTATTTTAATATATTTGAGTCTTGATATTTTTCAAATCTTAAAATGGTGAATATCCCAATTTTTGAAAAATTTTAAATCTTAAATTTTTGAATTTGTGTGCTTTTGGATCATCTTAACCTACCAAGTTGCAATAGGGGAAAGGTAGGTAACAAACTAATCACTAATCCCATTTTTCGTCCTGTGTGTGTGTCCTATGTATAAATTTATATCAATTGGAACTTTTTAGTTATTTTTTTATTCTTATGTTCATCGTTTGGGCTTTGAATCAGAATTTTATATCTTATTATAATCCCTTTCTTATTTCTGCTTTTCTTAAGTTTTAATGTTTTATCAGTATGTATTTAAATATTTATATATATAATGAAATCTTTAGAAATACTTATCTCAATACTAATTACTATAATTTTACAGGAAGCATTAGGATATCATTCTTTCTGAAGCACAAAGCCAATAAAGAAAATCCTAACATGGAACACAATTTTATACCTTCAATTCGAGTGCCAAATCATCTGCAAATCATAATGAAAAAGAAATTATTCTACTTACAAACGTACCCTATAATAGAAGAAAGCTCAAAAAGATTATTTTACGCTTTGGATTTTTTAAGAAAACAAATGAACTCCAGATACCCTTCATTTTCCCATTATGTAAACAAACATGTGCTAAATGAGATGCAACAGTTTTCACCTGATCGAAGGAACGAAATGGCTCTTTACTACGAAAAAGAGGATTTACATTCTCATAAGAAAAATAATCTTCAGACTGACATTGGTTCCGATTTGAATACGATCAAAGAAGGCACGGCTGTCGAAGATTTTTATTCGAAGAAAAAACACTCTAAAGATTTGCATCGCAAAATAGATCAAGTTCAAACTTCCGAAGGGTTGAAATTTGAATCCCGACGTTTATTATCTTTGAGTACGGAATCTGCAAAACTTAATCAGAATTCAAGAGTTCGCAGAAATGTTCAAAACAAGTCAAATGATTCGGGTTTTCGGTTAAAAGTTCGCTTTCGATTTCAGACTCCAGTGACGATGGACGCTAATAACGAGGAATTCCATTATCACTTGAAAAAACAACTTTCAAAGAGAATAAGGGTGCCTATTCCTAGCATCAATGATATGAAAATCGATTCAGGTAACTTTTTTTTTAATATTATTTTATTTCAAAGACTTTAAAATAAACCTTTAAATGAAGATATTTGACACTAAAGAATAATTATACAAATAATCATGTTAAAATAAGTTAGAAAACTTAAGAGTAGATATTAAGAGTAATTCTGAATACTTTTTAGAAAATCTATTTGGAACTTTTTTGAAGGATTAATAACTTAAAGCAGACATTCCAAAACTTTTTGTCTCATAGACCCCTTTGCAATGTTTTTCGGTTTTGAATAGACCCCTACTAACGTTATATTAAATTTTTACAAAAATTTAATATAACGTATATAATATAATAATATAATATAACGTATTTATATAATAATTAAATTTATCAAAACCACTCACTTTAAAATTACATAGAATAACCATTTTTACGAATATTCTGACGATAGCAGGAATATTCTTTTAAATCCACTCTTCCAAGATATATGGCAGCACGGGTTCTATGATGAGTATTTTAGAGGGAAAGGCGAATAGTTTTCTAGCAAAAATTGCATTTTCAAATGACGGCGTATTCACAGATTTCGAAGATTGCCATTTTTGTTCCGAAAAAATAGTTAATGTCAAAAGGTGTCTTATTTTTTCGTCTATTAATGAAGACCTTAGAAAGCAATTTGACTATTTATTTTAAGTGAACAGTGTGTATAATTAATTTGACAGTTGAATATCTTTAATTAATTCATTAGCTCTAACGGATTAAATTCCCCAAATTTGAGTATTTTGTTTATGCATATCCCTTGATTTTCAATGTAGTGATTCAAAAAAAATAAATAAATAAATAAATAAATAAATAAAAATATTGCATTAAAAAAACTGCAGCAAATCATAATGCGGAAGATAAAGGGTTAAATGTGTTTTTGATAGCTGGTACAGAGCTACTTTCAAAAATTTAAATTTCTAACTGTAGTGAAGTATAGAGTTTAAAGCTTAAGAAAATCATGCTAATTAATTTAAAATTTAATTGATACATAAAATAACTGATCAATAAATAAATGTTAATAATGATAGGGATGAATCTGGTGCTTCAATAACAAATTTTGAACATTTGTTATCAATCTTGTCAGGTTTAACTCTAAATTTCCGCATTTAGTAGGGTAGCCGAGTGGTATAGGTATCGTATCGGGGCTTGCCTTGTCACGAATTCGAGCCCAGTATCACTATAGACCCGCCTTGTAAGGCAGCGATGCACGTTAAATCTGTAGATATCTGAAATGTCCTCCCGTTGGCGTGGTGTGGTAGTTGGGAGAAGGGAGGTGTCAGCTCAGGTGTCGTCCACGCTCAGGTTCAAAATTACGTGGTCCGTCGCCAAAAGCCCTCGTGTAGTTGAACAGTGCGACGTTTTCAATCAATCAATCAATCCGCAGTTAGTATATATAGTGTCCAGTCTTTTTCTTTCTTTTTTTATTTTGGAGATAGACAACCACGCTGAAACTCTTTCTTACTTGGAAAAGCAATTACTTTCTCACAATATTCCATAATTAGAGATAAATAACAGGTATGTGTCTTTTTAATGCCCAAATTGTTCTGACATCCATTTCTGAATTTTACTTTAAGATCTCCGTTACTGCCTACTCTGATATGTTCCTCTAAAAAATGAGATTTTTTTCGATGTGAACATATGAATTCATTAACAACTGAGGTAATTACCATAGTCAATGCATTCTCAAACCTAGTTTCAAATTCTGAATAAAGGGCGCTTAAATGTTGAACGTAGGTTAAAACGTCATTTTCCTGGCAGATTGTCTGTGACCAATTGAGAAAAATTATTCTCCTTTGCTTAATTCTGACAATAAATGCTGAAATAATGTGGTCCTTGTTTTAATAAAATCTATGCTGTTATCCTCTGTAATTGCAAATTAACCTCATTAAATTTAGTAAATAAATATGTTAAATAGGTAAAATCTGGTTTCCATTTGATTATATTTTCTTTTAAAATTAAATTCACGATCTGGTTTAATGAGAGCCTTTATCGTAGACCCCTGTTTACACCTCATGGACCCCAAATTAGCTTTTGCTGTCTTGCACCCCTTGCAGGTCGTCATAGACCCCTGGGGTTCTATATAGACATCTTTGGGAATCACTGACTTAAAGTATCTCAGAGAATTTAATTTAAATAATTTAGTCAGTGTAAGAAAAAATTAGGAAATAGACTAAGCATTATTGATGGATATATATCTATTGACAGCATATTTACGCCACATTTTGAAGCTACGAAGAGGATATTAGCAACAGATCTCGTAACCAAGGTCAAATAACAAGGACGACGACACCCTTACACTTGAACTCTTGCACTAACAAGAAAACTTTGAGCCTCATCAGATTTAACGAGCATCACCTGTTCTGCACAGTGAGTTTTTAGTTATACTAGGACTCAAAAACACGATTGGATAGAAACATTGCCTATCTCGATTTCTTGACAGTAACCTCTCGGTTATCGCAGCCGTTAAGGAATATATAATATAAGAGAACACATAAAATAATAAATAAATTAATCAATCAATTTTTTGCCCAAAATGTTTTTAAAAAATGCACATTTTTGATATCATATAACAAAGCATTATACTTAATAGAATAATAAAATGTGAACATTTTATTTTAGTTTTCAATTCTTAGGTTTTCACACTATGTTTTCTTTATTTTATAATTGTGGAACACAAAAAACCCTAAATGTTTGCTTTTTATAAGAACACTCTGCATGCTGTGAAGAATGTTTCATATATCTTCAAAGAATTTGTCTCATATTTACAAAAAATTTCCATGCTCGTACTCTGTTACAAGAGGTTTAGAGTTTTATATGCCCGCACGCACGCACGCATGTACACAGTTTGAAGCTTATAATACAAAGTCTTAGATTCCAATCGAGACAGAAATATATCGGCTTTTTCAATTCCTACTGTTAGTTCACACTCTCTGTATATATTTATTTAACTTGTTTAAATTTTCAATCGTTAATAAAATACTTTTTATTCAACCATTAAAAATCAAATACATTTTTACAAACTTGTAGTGGAAGAGACTTGATGTTAATACAGTTTTTTAGATACTATTTCATTAATTAAATATAATTAATTAATTATAGTTTAAGAGATATATTTTGGATATTATTCCTCTAGATGGAAGCATCATTAGATAAAACAGCTTTTGTGAAATTTGTGATGAAGATTTAACTTAACCTGGATAAAATCATATACTGGTTAGACATCAGCTTTCTTTTTACACTGGTTTTAATAAAAACTCTTACCTATTATATTTAAATTTATTAAAAAATGTAATTACAAATTTAATGTGTTTAAAAATTTTTAAATGTTAATTTGAAAGGTGTTTTGTTACTGAATATTGTGGTTCTGTCTCATATGTATATACATATTTATAATTATAATTATTGAATAAAAATAACTAAAATAAAAATTTTCTTTTTTGACCTAAGTAGGAATTGACTTAATTTTTTTTTTTTTTTTTTGCATTATTTCTTTCGGGTAATCTTTCAACTTTTATTTCCTTTCAAGCAACAAACTGCACATTGAGTGGCTTGCCAATCTCTGTTCCTTAATGAAATTTTCAGAAATCTAAATTCCTGCCTTCAAAGAAAGATTCCCGCTTTCATCACAAAGAAAATCCCGGGTGAGAAGCCTTTTAGTACCATGGACACACACAAACTGCATCTCTTAAAAACACACTAACACTAATAATCTCACTATAAGAATTTAAAAAATTGCAAATCATTTGCAAATCAAAGATACAAAGAAAAGAATATCAGTGCCCGTAAAACGTTTGGGCAAACCGGTTTACAAAATAAAGAACGTATGAATGCATATCGCAAATGTGTACTTCAGTTATTGTACTCAAATATATGTTCACTCATTTCGTAGAGGGTTATTTCACAATTATTTATTACCGTAACATCCGACCTATAACGCGCACTTATAACACAAAAACTTAGATCGAAATTTACGAGTGAGCGTTATACGCCGGGTATAAAAATGATAGTTTCAAAAATAAAAATGAGCGCGATGTGCATAAAAAATATTTAGACTTCTTCAAAGATAAGAATACTGTTAATTTAAAAAAAATGTCATACCTTATGAATTTAAAGGGCTAGTCTTCTAGAAATATAATATTTTTTCAAAATCCTTGTATAATATCTTGAAGAAATGGCTTTAAAATATAATAGCATTGCTAACGTACATTGCAGGTGCCTTCGTAAAAAAGGGGGTGCGCGTTATGCGGCGAATATACCTCAAAATTATATATATAAAAAATGCAGCTTGAAAGTACAGGGGCGTGTTATACACCGGTGCGCGTTATACGCCGGATTTTACGGCAATAGTTTTTAACATGAATAAAACTGATTTACCCGTGTTAATTTTAAACAGATATTATGCGCTCTTTAGAAAATTAATTTCATAAAATTATATATCTAAATTAAGAATTAACCAATATATATATATATATAGTCAAAATTTTTTCTACTAAAGAGAGATGAATTATTAATAATCAAAACTCTGAAAAAAAAATGAAGTTGCAAGATAAGCAGACAAGATTTTAGGAAGGGTATATGAGAAATTAGAAATACAATAGTTTAAAATTCAAAAATTAAAAATTTCAAAATATGGATGTTACAGTATTAAATATATATATTTAGGTTTGTCAAACTAAAAACAATGATTATAATTTTATTAATTTTAAATAATTAAGATAATTACATTTTGGTACCCAAATGAATAACTTTAAGTATTTAAATTATGATAGGCACTTTATATATATGATAAATCAGAATTATTGTTTGATGAATTCTTATATTGTTGAATGAATATTATGCCCGAAAAAATTATTTCTTTTGTTATTGATGTAAACAAAATTAATAAAACAATGAGTTGTTTAATTACAATTATAGAATTTAAACTGAAAGCTTATGAATCACTAGGTGTATCACTTCACATTTGATTGAATTATTTAGGATTACATGGTCTCCGTAATGAGGCAACCATGCGCGTTGTTTCAATCTATGTGTAATTAATTATTGTTGTCATTCTACGGCTTTGCTTTTCGCAGAAATAATTAATTAACGATTCTAACAATATATTGAATCATTATTTTAGATGAAATAGCATGGCGTGATCTATTTTATTGAAACAAGATCTAACTTATTTATTTATTTTTTCTCTTTATATTTCCTTTGCGGAAGTTTTTTAAAAAAAAAAAACCCTGCTGAAAAAAAGGGAAAGTGGAGAATGTTACTTTATCTATCATTCATTTACGTGAAAAATCGATTAATAAACAGTTTTCTTTAATGGATAAAATATTTAGTACATTTTTTAAAACATATTGGCTATCCAAAATTTTGGGAAAAAAAAACAAGATAAACAAATAAAAAACAGAGAAGGCCTTACTTATAAGACATATAATGTAATAAAAACTACTTTCTCAAATTATATATATACTCTAATGTTCACAATGAAGAGAATTTTCAGATTTGGTTGCTTATGTCTGTTGTTGTTTCTAATGCCAACTGTCTGACGTAGTCAGATCGAGGCCTCCAAAATTCATTATGACAAGGGGCTAGATTTACGCCTGCCGTTGGCTTAGCCTTGAGCACCATACAGGTGACAGTACGATTTAGCTCGGTTCTACCCCAATTTTGAGGGAGAACACACTAGGTGAGGGCCAGGGGCTTCCCACCTCTCATCCTCTGCCACCAACCTCACAAGAGGACTTGCGGCTCGATGGCTATTTAGAGTACCCCCATACCACGAAGGCACTACACATTTACAAACATCCATGTCTTCACCGGGATTCGAACCCAGGCCCTACGGCACAGTAGTCAGCGTCGCTAACCACTGTACCGGATGTGCGACTGTTTAACTTTAGAACTACTGGACAGATTTTAATTTAGGTGGTATGTACATAGGATTGATATAACGCAAAAAAAGCAAGAAAAACATTCAAAGGTTGTAATACACACGCATGATCGTGTGTAACATTGATAGGAGTTGGAAGACATGAAGTAGCTGTTGTAGAAAAGAACAAAATAAATAAACAAAAAAAAAGGGTTAATAGGGTGCATGGTCCCATCTTACAGATATACAGGTCTCGAAATATGATTTTATGTATGAAAAAATGGAGCTTATGTGTCCTTGTGATAATTAATCCCACTCGTTCAGCAAAGCTGTTTTCAGGTCTTGGGTGATTTTTGGAGGGGAATTGTGAGTCGCAATTGCCCTCCTCAGATCGTACCAAGCGTGCTCTATACGGATGAGGTCTAATGATCTGACTGGTCGTAATCCTCACTTTCCAGAAATTTCTTGACAAGATTAGCTTTATGTGACCTCGTATTGTCATCCATTAAAATACACTGCTGTTTGTAAAAAATGCAACACCATGAAGGAATCATCAGAATTAAATGAACTTTGCAGCAAATATCAATTATAGGATATTACATTAAATAGTAAAGTTTCAGAGCCACCGGGCATGCGTGGCGTGCATAGTGCCCTCTGAACTGATGCTGAAAGCGTATAAAGAGAGGGCTGTAACGGGACGTTGAAAATAGTTAATGATTATTTGTTAGTGGCGAACGTTTAGTGAGACCTAAGTAAGCCACCACGACGAAAAAAGGAGAAATTCCAACAACTTATGGGGTTTGAACGGGAGAGGATTATCGGCCTTCCAGAAGGAGGATTTTCCTCTCGCGCAATAGGAGCTCGTGTGCAGCGGAACAGTTCCACAGTGATGCGAGTTTGGAAGCAGTGGACCGACGAACACCGAACAACTCAAAAAACACGTTTTTCTGACATAGAAATCTACGCAACAAATTTTCGGTATTATAAATTATTCATTCTGGACAATATTTAAAAGATTACACATTTATCACAAACAGAGTTAAAAAAACATGTAGAAAAACCTTTAACTAATTTTTTTTAGCTTAAATATGTCTGAAATTAACGTTTTAACTCTTTGATTAAAATACTTTAATGTCGAAGTTTTATATTGCGATCAAACTCGTAAAATTATAGATAATGTAGTTCGAACAAAGAAATTAAAAACAATTCTTAACATTCTTATACATCTATAATGCTCCTTAGTATTCTTCAGTATCCTTATGTAATTCAGGAAAATATAAAATCAATTCAGTTAGAGAGAGGGAAAGAGAGGAGATGCTCTGCTCCTTTCCAACGTCACCTTTCACGCATTTGGTAAAATCAATTTTACTTCCCCATCAACGTGATAAAGCGTGTTTCCGCCAAGTTAAGCAGTAACTGTGCCTAGGCTCAACAGATGGCGTTGAGAGGAATTGTTGGGTTGTGATGAAATTGGGGAAAAAGTGAATACTGATTTAAGAAAAGAATCAATGGTAGCTTTTTGACTTATAGCTAGTTTTTTGACTTAGCTAGATTTTTGCATAAATTATTATTTTTTTTTCATATTAAAAAAAAACCATTTTATGATGAATGTCAGGAATTTCTATTTAGGAAATAAATTACGATAAAAAAAGGTTAAAAATGTGCTTCTCATTATGTAGCAACTTGTATAGCTATTTAAAATATTTTTATACATAAAACCGCTTCTTTTCTAAGTTAAAAAATAATATGTAAATTAATATTAATATAAAAATAGAAAATTTTGAGAAGTTTAAAACTTTTTAAACAGATCGATTCTTCACGTTAGTTTAAATTTAAAATTTCAACTGTTTATTATTTTCTAATTCATCTAACATCTGTATTTAGCGATTTATATATATAGCTAAATCATTTTTTTTTTCATAAAATATTGTATAAAAAATGGAAAAATTTTAAATCAGCCAATTAATAAATAATTTCTTAAAAAATGTTTTGGTAATGTACAAAAATTAATACTTATTTCGATGTTACAAGGCAAAACGAAATTTAAATGAAATGATTCCCAATCAAAGTAAATTCTTTTCACTGATGAAAAAAATAATTAAAATAGAGTTTTATTCATTAAAATTTCAAGTTAAGTCCATTTCTTGAAATTTCTTACAAAAAAATTTTTTTTTCAAGATTTTGCTTTTTGAAATCAGAAATTTATGTACATATATTAAGTCGGAATTTTATTTTTAGGAAATAATATGAAATTATGAATGTTATACTTTGTATTATTGAATAATTTTCTGTGTTATGTTTTAATGATCCAAATCCTTAATTATTATTATTATTATATTACTGCAAAACCGTTACATTTTAATGTTAGATTCATACTCATAGATTCAAAGCCAATTCGGGATGAATTTTTTGGCTCAGAATATCAATGAAAACTGTCTCTTTTAGTATACAAACGTAAAGTAATAAATAACAATTAAAAAATCATAAGAAATGCGGATAGATCGTATGATGTGTAGTAAATACGTGGATTCTTTATTTTACTTTTGTAAGGACTCTTAATGGATCTCTCTCTCACCTCTTCCTTCACAATTTTCAAACTAGGATTGAGAGTATTAGATTTTATATTAAATTACCGAGGCAATTAAAATAACTATTAAGTTATTTTGGGGAGGGGGAATGGAAAGGAGATTAAAAAAATAAGAGCGAAAGAAAGAAAAAGAAATACTGTAAGAAAGATAGATGTCAAGTTCATCTCTTTAGGTTTCAATCAAACAAAATAAAAAACAGCATATTTTTCTAGATTAAAAATCATATAGGCATTTATGAGAACTCCAAATAAGTTAAAGAACGCTATAGTTCCTGTTGAAATGCATGGAGTTCACGAAGAGAGAAAAAGATAAAACGAGTATTTAGAGAAAATTAATACACTCGAAAAAACAGAAGGCTCTATATTTCTCCAATAGATATCCCGGTTATAATTAGAGAATAAATTAAAGGTATTATACATATTCCTCTGAATAACATGAAATATTAGAATACTAGACGATATTTTCTAACGTCTACGATATTATTTTATAACTATCGAGCTGACAATGCTATTTAAAACCTCTCACTGCAAATGAAAGTACAATTTTTAAAAATGCCTTAATTCAAAAATTTTACATGCACACATTTCACAAAGAAGAAAAATTACATTATTGTATTGCCTCGGAAATATTCTGCTTTATATATTACATATTCTTTTTTATAGTTATTATTTCTCTTTATAAAATAGATTTTTTTTTTCATGATGATTTAGCTTGTTTTTCTAAAAAGTGGGCGTGGCCGAATTGCCTAATTTGTTTTCAAATGAAGTTTTATTCAACTTCTAACTTTCCGACTTGCACAAGTGATATATCAATCGAAAGATAATAATGCAAAGAATAAGATAAAATAAAAATTTAAAAAAAAACGATAGGTAGGTCATTTTGGGGGTACCAAGTCCTCTTAAAACCTCTCACGTCAAATGAAAAAGTACAGTTTTTAAATAAAATTAACTTATAATAGCATAGGTTATCCAAAAGCTAAGCAGTGTATGTGAAAGGTATTGCTTCCTAAATATATGGAAAAATAATAGTTTCAGTGAAGAAAGAAGTTTAAAGGTTACAATTGTTAATATATGAACTTTATAGATGAAATTTAAAAGCAAAATATGGCAAGAGAAAGTTATTTTGCTAAACAAATCTTCTATGCTGATATATAAGCATCCTTTAGCCTTTAAGTGTTAAATCATGTCATGAAACATAGTTATATGATGATAAGAGTTAGATTCTACATTAATGATTAAAATGTTTTAATAGAGAATGCATATGTTAAAATAAGAAAAGAATTTATAAAATACGAGTTATATTTAAAAATTATGCAAGCATTCATATATCTAAAAATGAACTATTATATCCCGAAAAGTTTTCTTTTCCTACTTTCTAATTTTTTAATTCTCTCAGTCTGTTACAAATGTTAAAGTGTAGACATTTTCTTATGATTTTTTTAAGTAAGCTATTGTTGCATGCAGAAAGAAAAATAAATTACATACTGAACATAAATTAGTATATTTGATATAAAAATGATACTCTGTTCCATTAATTCTTGTATATGTTGTACTTCAGTAAAGTATAAGATATAGATTATTCTCACAAGTATATTAATGATTCATACATAAAGTCTTCTTTACATAATAACTATAATCAATATAGAAGAATATGTTATTATTATTATAACTATTTATATGTATTTATTCTTACATGTTTCCTTTGGTGATCTCTGCAATAAATTACATTGTACGTCTTATTACGAATGAATCTGCTTAGTGCTAGAGCAATGAAATGGAATCATAGCGATAGAACTCTAGCTTATTCAAAGATTCAGGACGATACCTGAGATAATAGCTATTTCCCCTTTAAATCGGATTATAGGAAAACTTTCATGTCTAGTAGTATTTAGTGCGGGCACAATTTCCGTTTTACCACATGCCTATACTCTTAAAGGAAACCTAAGGCAAGGAAAACGACCTACTGTTCACGAAACTTTCATCCTTTATAAATAAGGATTTGGCAGTTTTTCCCTAAAAATTAATCTAGCGAATATAAATATATTTTTAATAAATTATCGCAGAATATTGCCGCGTATCTTATATTAGTTTTATTAATTTATGAAATTCCTCAGTAATATTCTGCTTTAATCATACGGTGGAAAAAAAACCCCGTTGACTTATTATTTGCTAAAAGAAAAAAAAATTGAATGCTTATTCTTGAAATAATGTCATTTGTTATTTATACAGAGGTATTAAAAAGCATTGTTATAATCACACACATTGTAACCGTTGTTTTAGCTTTTTAAATTTTTGATAAGATAAAACATTTTATTTTAAAAACATTCATAAAAACCCTTATCATGCTGATTCATTCTTGTTATTCGTTTTCTTTTTTTTTCAATTTTTACTATTGGTTCACTCTCTCCATATATATAAATATACCTTGTTCAAATTTTCAGTCGTTAATAAAATACTTTCTATTCATCCATTCAAATTCAAATACATTTCTTAAATCTTGCAGTGGATGACACTTGACGTTGTTACAATTTTTAAATATTAATTTATTCATTCAATTAAAAAATTAATAAATATTAATAAACAAAAATAATGGTCCAACAGCATATATAGAATGGAAAATCACTCGCTGTGGTGCAATGGATAGCGCGTTGGATTTCTAATCCAAATGTCGTGGGTTTAAATCCCACCTGGGATGGCCTAATTTCTAAAAATGTGATATTTCTTTTTTACTATATTATTTTATTAAAATAATTAAATTTTAATTAATAAATAAATAGTAACACACAAACACAAAAAATAGTCCAGCAACATATACAGAAAGGGAAAGATAAAATTACAAGGAAAATCGCTTTCTATTTTGTCACTTAATATTGTGATTCTGTCATATGTATATACATATTTATATTAATTATAACTATTTAATGAAAAGTAACTAAAATAAAATTTTTCTTTGTTGACCTAAGTAGGAATTAACTTAATTTTTTTATATTGCTTGTTTATTGTCATATTACTTGTTATTTTTAAATCAAGCAATGCCCATTTCACTGTTACACTACCATTATTAAATTATGTGAATGTTGTTTCAATGTTTTTTTATTTATTCCTTCATTTTCCTCTAGCGTCTGAATAATGTGTGTGTGTTTCAAGGCACCTATGTTCAGAAATTCATTTAAAGAACTTCGTCTTTAAAGAAAAGTTTAGTCACGGGATTTGTAATAACTTTAATGATGAATCATGGCACTTTTTTGCTACTGTCTTGCATTAAAACAATAAGTGTTTTAATGCAAGACATAATGCAAGTCCTAGCGTCTTCCAATTAAGCATATTGTAGTTAAATATCATTGGATGATTTTCTAATAGCTTTTGAAGTAATGAAACTTCCTTAGAGATAAATTGATGTGTATCTGCTTATCATAATCACTGAGGTGACTATTCAGAATTGTTTAACTAAATATAACAATAGTAAATGCGACAAACCGAGATTCAATTATGGTAAAGGGTTGAATATTAGTAACTACACAGAACAATTACGTTTAGCATATTGGATTAAATTTACTGCAATAGCTATCGCAATTCTACTACAGATGTCACTTGTTAAATCAACACAGCATCAGTGAAACAGAGCAGCACGAATTTGATTGTGTTAGGTAATCGTCCAAATGCTTGTCATATGCACTGTATTCTTCTTATGAGATAATTGGAATGAAAACTTCTATTTTAGTGCTCTCGCGTCGGTGAAATTTAATTTAAAGCTTCTCAATTGCAGTTAAATTGGAGTAAATACTTTACTTAAATTCTGTTGCTTAGATTACTGGTTAAAAATTATTTGCTTCATCTCTTTGCACTTTTATAGTACATTTGTATAGTAAATACATCTTTTTTCATAGAAAATAAAAAAAAATCATTATGCTAATCAATGACGTAGTTAACTGAAGATAAGTTGACTAAAAGAACTTGAATGATAGTAAAGTTTATTGATAAATCTCTGGCGATGCATAAAAAAAGTAGCAATGAACTACCATTCTGAGCAACTTTTTTTGTCATCTAGTGTAGACTCTTCATCCATTTCTGCAGCACATCAGATGCATTGTTGATTCACTGAAGGGAAAACTTAATTTTAGTAACATCAACAAAAAAGGAACATCTACAAAAATTTCGAGATGAAAATAAGGAATGGAATGTTGTATCACCTTTAAAAAATTTCTTCGCTAATTAATATCATGAGAAACCATTATTTCCTAATAGATGAAAGGTATAAGAATTTTTGCAGTTTTGTATACAGATCATGTGTAGACTACTTTTGTATCTTAAGTACCAACACCCAAATGCAGTCATATCCTCTAGTTCGAAAAAGACGACGAGATGCATATGTTCCACAAGTTATGCAAATTAGTAGGTAGTATCTCTCATTAAGAAAAATCAGTCTTCCCATTTGAGCTTTCGAAAGGCTTAAGATAAAGTTTTTTTTTTTTTTGTTCTTCGTGTATTTAGGCATCCATTTATATCTTGAAAATATTCATGCATACAACTCATTGATTATACGGTACTGTTTAACAATTCGTATTGACAAAATATACAAATGTTTTCTGATGTTATCTCAGTCACCATTTTGAATTAATGTTTCCATAAAAAGCTTACACAATTTAGCTAATAGGTGAGTTCTTAATTGCAACATAAAGTTCAGACATTTTTTTGCGGATAATAATTGTAGCAACAACTATTTTTATTATTATTAATCGCGGAATTTAAGTAAAAGCAGTTATTGATTTCTAAGCGCTACAACAGCTCTTCTTTTATTTGAGCTAAGAAATTCAAATCAGTTGCAAAATGGTACCTTGATTTTTGAAATAGCTTAGAATACTGGAACATAGCACATGTTACCATTTTAAAATCCCATGTAATTAATGTCTCAAAATAAAATTTTCGAATCTGGTTCTTTCATTTTCAGTTATATGAAATAATATTTTCGAAAAGTAGATACTAATGCTGATACTTAAGATACTTAACGTTCAATGATATAACCAGATAGAGGGAGGTTTATTCCTTTTCAAGATTATTATTAAATCAAAAATAAACAATAAAAGTAAACGTAGAAAACTAATATTCTAAGTTATTTTTTCAGAAATAAATATCCTGTACAGGTGAAATAATACAGAGCAAAATAATAATAATGATTTTTCGTTTTAGAGCATTCACAGATATGTTTGAATGTGTCTATTGACTTGTTATACTTTCTCATCAATACTTCATAGCAAGACACTATATTTTTCAATTCCTACTACTAGTTCGCCCTTTTCTTATATACACTCATGGATAAAAAAATCAGCGCATCAAGATGGAGTCGTCAAAATGAAAAGGAATTTTACATACGTAATGACTACTTTGATATAAGTAAATGATTAGAAAATAAAAGAAAAAGGATCATTTATTTCAGAGAAAAAGGCAAAATCATGGATGATTTAATACCCTGTTGAACTCCCTCTAGCACGAATGCACGATACCTTACAATCGGGCATTGAGGCTTACAAGTTCTCAATGATGTCTTGAGACATTTCGTTCCATATTTGCTGTAACCTTGCCTCTAGTTCGTTCAAACTCATGGGATGCTCAACTCGCCGTCTCAAATGATCCGAGATATGCTGGGTTGGAGACAAATCTGGAGATCGGGTAGGAAAAGAAGGGTATTAACAGTGCGGAGACAGTCTTGTGACACCCTTGACTTGTGAGGCTGAGCATTGTCTTGTTGAAAAATGGCTCCTGGAAGCCGTTGCATGAGTGGCAACACATGTGGTTGCAGGATGTCATGGACATACCGCTGGGATCAATACTAGTGTTGACCGTGTATTGTAGGCAATGACACCCCATACCATCACACGAGCTGTAAGAGCGGTGTGTCAC